>JAYMTF010001937.1:0-20536 GCA_036897485.1 Pelargonium nanum | reverse complement strand
CTCTAATACGCATTATAAACCTCTTTTTTTATCCAACTTTTATAGTATGTATAGATTCTAACAAGTTGGATGAGTTAGTTGAAAGAATGAACTTGACATTGATGGAAAGAGTCGGATGCTTACTTTCACATGTCGGACTGCCTAGAGCAGTTCATGTTTTAGATCTCACACATTCTATTCTTTTGCAAGCTAATGTTCCAAACAAGATTTGTAGTGTCAAAAATATTTCATATGACCATTTACGTGTCTTTGGATGCAAGACTTTTAAGCATATTGGTTTTTCAAATTTTGTGACGTCCTTTCAATGATATGGATGTCTCATTTTTGTAGGATAAGTCGTTTTGATTTCGTGTTGGTGACATATATTTATGCAAAATTGCGACATCACGTCATCGCAGGTACGTCACAATTTTTTGGAGCTCGATGTGAAGTGGCTTTTCGCAAAAATTTGCAACTTTTTTTATTTAAATGCTGCAACTTTGTCACATTTTCTACCTTTTCCTACTTCGGAAAAAATATTGTCGTTTCCGGTAGTGTCATCATGTTTCATGCTTTGTTGGTTGTCTCCCATACTTTTTTAACGCTGAGCCTCAAATCAGAGACCTCGAGGGATCAAGTGAAATCAACCACTTGCCCTACTGAGTGTTTGTTAGTTGTCTCCCATACTTGAAATCACAAGTAGCTCTAATGTCTTGTAAATTGTAGAGATAAAAATGCTTTTTGTGTGTTGTGTTTTATTGACAGAATGAATCCATATTAAATACAATATATAAGAGGCAATTACGCCTAAAGATTTAAAACAAATCCTACCGGATGGTTCTTTCCTGCCTCATAGTGATGAGGTTGCAATTTTGTGGGTAGTATATTTTTCTGTTTGCTGGGTTGTTAGATATTTAATAAGTCTAAATAGTTCGAATGACACGATAAGGACCCGTTTAACTAAACGGGTTATGCAGGTTATGTGGGTTCAACACAAACCCGACACAATTATTACACGGGATGAAAAATTTGACACGAACACAACACGAATCTGTTTAAGTTGAACTCAAACCTGCTTAATGGCGTGTCGTGTTCGTGCCGTGTCACGGGTTATGACCCAAATTGCCAGCCCTATGCAAAATGATGATACATAGTACTAATAATATACACAAATTCACACACATTTTGATGAGCTCAATAGAATATGGTATATTATCTAATGAGTGTCAAGCCAATTGCAGTGACAATAAGGGTGGAGGGAACTCCAAATTTGAGATGGCTCCAGAAAGACAATGTGTAGCTCAAGTGTGGAGCGCGACGAGCCTGCTCGCACACTATCAAGTTCGCTGCTGATCCCAGCAGCGACAAGTTCCCAGCCACCGTGCTCACCCAAGCTAGAATCAGCCACGCCTTCTTCTCGTCCGCCAAAGAAATCGCTGCTGCTGAAGCCGCAACCCTTCCTCCGAGCAACAGCACTAGCAACACAATGTAAACATCATCAAAACTGCTCATAATGCAAACCGAACAATTGGCACGAATGTGTACAGATATATACATACCAGTGGGTACGTTTGAGGCCAAATTTGACAGAACAAGTATGACCAGTGCAAGAACTGCTATCCCGGTAACATGATCAATCTGTGCATGAGGCTCCATGAAATCCCATACACTACTTGGGATTCCCGTTTTGTTAAATCCATCAACCGTGATGAACATTCCACAAAAGAAAATTAACAGCGAGTATGACACCTGCATGTCAAAGAAATTGACAATAGTTAATCAACTTTGTCTCCTTTTGTGCTTCAAGAAAATTGGTTACCTTTTCTAAGCACGGACGAGCATCCTGGAAATCAAGTACCACGAGAGCAAGTGCAGCGGTAATTGCAGTCCATGACATATTTAGACCGAGAAGCAGAGAAATCAACATTCCTACAGTTATAAGGTAAACACATGATTTCCACAGCATTCTCTTCCATCTTGTCATCAAATCTTGCTTTCCCTCTGCAGATTGTACGGACAAAGCATCTGGAAAACCGGGTTCCTCCCTTGCCTGGCAAGATTTTTCAGTTGTCGCCTCTTTTGCTGCATCCGAATTCCTTGCAGAGTCCAATGAACCACTCGGGGGGATCCTTTGAATTTCACTGTCACTCAGATTTGACCGGTTTCTAAGACTCTCAACATGAGTAGCGTTCGTATTCACATTGAGAGGGCTTTGCGTATTCATAGATTCGCATTCTTGAGAGTTGAAGGAACTATAATGTGACATTGTTGCTGGCGAGAACCGATGAGAACAAACATCCTCCTCAGCTACAACTTCCACAGCAGCATCTTCCTCATCCTTGTGAATAGACAGCACCCTCCAATACATGCATAAGAGAATTGCAGCATTTACAGAAACCCCGACCAGCATTGCAGGAAAAATCCCTATCAGAAAGTCGCCAAACGAAATTCCACTCTGTACAGCTATGACCAGGTTTTGGGGGTTGCCAATTGGAGTAGCTGAAGACCCGATATTAGCACTGGATGCAAGAGCTAGAAGGAACGGATGAGGCGGGAGATTATGTTGCCTAGCGATTTTCAATACAAACTCGGTTAAAACCACACAAGAAGTGTCATTAGTGAAAAGGGCACTCGAAATGGCAGAAATCAAGCAGACTCTACACAGCAAGTCCTTTGCTCCTCTGCTCTTCCAAGCTAGCAACTTACCCAAATACTTGAACATATCTGCTCTCTCAAGATAGATACTGACGACCATTGTCCCAAAGAGAAGACCGAGAATGGGAAGATCAATTGCAGCATATGCTTGATCAGGGGTTATGACTCGGAAAATGACCATAAGCATAGCGCCTAGGAGTGAACCTGCAGTCCTCCCAATGGGTAGAAATGGGACAGCCGGGAAAACTGCCAGAACCCAGAAGATTGCAAAGGCAATCGAGCCAAGAACCACTTTTACAGAAGATGCCATCACCATTTTTTAAGCCCAAAACCTTAGTTTAGTACAAATTCAGAAAGATCTAAAATAATGGTAATTGTTTGAAGACCATAGCTGATAGCACTGCAGCTTCTTGCCCCTCAAAAAAAGGGAATTTCCTGAACAGAAAGAACAATCACAAGACTTTAAGATTTGTGAAATTCATAGTTATTAAGTTGATACATCACAAGACTTAAGATTTAAGTCAGATAACTAAATAAACAGTGTCCAAGAAATATATAGCATTGAATAAATAGATGCATGATATGGTCTTTTCATGGTTGGGTTCTTCTAGAAACTACCTTCAAGAACTGTAACTACCCTCCTGACCATCTTAGTGAGATTCTAGGACAGTACTAAAAAAACCTATAGAAAACCCAGTAAAACAGAAATCAAAATGAAACAATTTAAAGCAAACAAGACAAGCAAATCTACAAAGTACCAGCCAAGTGACAATTTGAAATACCAAGCAGATAATGGAATCCATGATCCAAAGAATCACTCAACATGTGATACTGCAATTTCATTTCTGGCCAAATCTTTCAAATTGTAAGCTAAATCTCATAAAACCCAAGTGACCCAGATACAAAACAGAACTGAAATCATAAATGATCTCACCTGAATACAGCAGTAAACAGCATTAACAAAAGGTAAGCACTTCTGTGCAATGACCAATATCATCAACCCAAGATCTTCTCTGCATGTAAAGTTTGAGTTTTTAGGGTATAAAAGTTTACTTCTGACTGTAGTTAGATTCTGCAACTTTTTTTTTTTTTTTTTTTTAAAGTGATTCTGCAACTTTTTTGTTTGTTAGAAATGAATGAAAAGAGAGATGCAATGATATGATCTAACTTCTTCTCACATGTTCGAGGAACTTTTGGTGACACGTCATGTTCACATGGTCAACAGCACAACCCTTATTATTTGTCCTGGAATCAGATCAGATTTCTCAATCACTCCTCTTCATGACTAATATTTTTCTCTTTCGCTCAATAAAATTTACCATATTTTTGTCATGTTCTGGTGAAGGAACTATGTATAAGACCAAAGGTGCTGATGCTCTTGATTTTATTCTTATACAAAATAAAAGAAAAACAAAAGATACCATTTTTAGGGATCACAGCCTGTCTGTCCTTTGATCTGGATGAAATAAAGAGGCAGTAGGGCATAAGGTTTTGGCCCTTACCTAAACAACAATGTTCTCAACACAACACAACCAGCATAGCAAGTGCTGGCACAGATGAGCCATAAATGGCATAATTTATGAAATGCTGTTGTTTCAAGTAATGTAGTCAGATATGATCAGTTCATTCAAACAAACTGTTATTGATGCTGGCACCAACTTGTGTTTTTTTATTCTTCAATGCATCTATGCATTATGGAGCAACAACACAATTCATTACTTTTATCTGATGGTGGGATCAGATAACACAACCACATGAAATGTTTGCATTACTAATATCTAGCTACCTCCCAGATCATTGCTAGTATATAACAAGACTGTACTGTATAGCATGACAAGTTGAAATTAGCCTCACCTGCTTGGCCCATTTGGAGCTTGGACAAAAAAACAGATCAATAGTATCACACACAAAACTCAAGTGTGAATAAAACCAGCAGCAATGTAAGACACTTCAGATAATCTCCTGGCCATTTTGGACCAGCTCTGGATGAGCAGAAAGCAGAGAGATGGAAATTGCAATTTAAAGTGTATTGATATATGAGGAACCAAGATGAGCTGTAAGAAATGAACCGGCTATATGTGCAGCAAGCATATGAAGCCAAGAGCATGAGATAAGCTAAAGGTTCCTAAAGATGGCGTAATACTAACTTATTATTACATTAAAAGAAGAAAAAAATCTATAGCACTTGTTCATATCATATCAATGCTT
The DNA here is from genome assembly GCA_036897485.1 of Pelargonium nanum. NCBI lineage: Eukaryota > Viridiplantae > Streptophyta > Magnoliopsida > Geraniales > Geraniaceae > Pelargonium > Pelargonium nanum. The sequence goes on along the minus strand of JAYMTF010001937.1, from coordinate 15,694 downwards.
TTTCCAGTATACAATCTAAGTAAATATTGAAAAGAATACTCTATACTATCCCTACAAATGATTCTACAATATGCAGTACATTTTGTGATACAAGGGGAAGGTTAATGTTCCTTTAAAGTTTCAACCAAATATATCATTCCAATTTCCATACATACATCCCTGAGTGGTGGTATCTTCAGAAGAGTATTTACCTTCAGATTTACATCTTACAGGTTAGTAGTCTCAGCACTGCGATTCTATTCGGGAGAGTATATATAGAGGAGGCAGGTTGTGCAGCTTCAATGTCAACTGACCCCTGGCTGCAACATAGGGAAGAAAGTCCAGTTGTTGCTGGCAGTTTCATCCGAGACTTCTCCTTTTGTGCTGTAAAAATTGAATTCTTTGATTGAACCAAGAGTGACAGACCGGTGCTTCTGATAGCAACTCTCCTCCTCTCCTATCTCTCCCAAAGACACCTCATGCAATTCTTTACAAGTTGCCCCATTATCACCATCCATTAATATCCCACCTCTTTCTACGGCACCTTCTGTCATCCTGTCCTGTGGAGATTCGTATATGTTTCCAAGCACTGTCCATGACTTATTGGCAAGGCAGCGTGCAACATCTTCACCAGTCAACTCAAAGGAGACTCTGTGATCAATTACTACTTCACTGTTCTTAGAGCCGTTAGCCAAGTTAGCATGTGATGAAGCATTGTTAACAAGAAGAACACTGTCTCGAGTAGCTGTTGCCACACCATCAGGTGTCAAAGATCCAGAACCCAACCTTGAACCCAGCCCTGTACCATCTGGGGTCACAGATCCAGAACCTAATCTTGAACCTAGTCCCACACCATCTGGTGTCAAAGACCCAGAACCTAGCCTTGACCCCCATTTACGAGTGTTAAAATGTTCAAAACCTAAGAGTTTTGGAGCTTCACCCAAGCGAAATTCAAGGATGGGAAGTCTATCGGGGAAAGGAGAAGAGGTGCCAGAGTTGGAGATAACTGAACCCGGTGATATGAGTTGGCCACCCGGGCTTCCAGGTAGCTGATTAGACTGGAATTCATAATGGGACCAAGCAAACTTTTGGTTGTTCCCGCTGTTTCTTCGAGTGCGGTCCAGGGACGATGTCAAAAGTTGAGCAAATGGGACTTCAGGGGAAGAAGGTGTAGTTTGGTGCACAGATTCAGGAGGAGGTGTGAATGGAGCAGTGGATGGTTCAGTGGTGAAAGTAGAAAATACAGGTGGCGAGACTAACTGGGTCTCATACGTGTAAGGGCCGATGGCAAAGATGGAGGCATGCCCACCTGGCAAGTGGGCTTTGACAGAAAGGGAAGATAGGGACAGCAATCCAGCAGATGATTGGGTTGAAGATGGAGGGTCTGATGGAAGGAAAGGCGCAGGGGAAGAGGGAGGGGCAATGAAGGGTATTACACCATTAGTTGAGTGAGTAGGGTTAGCAGCAGCAGCAGCTCCTGGTAACACTGGTTCAGGAACAAGGACAGCATGCCCAATTCGCTTGCTGTTTTTATGAGATCCAAAGCACCAGTACATGCGACAGATTCTCCTCCATCTTCTTTTCTGTACTCGAGTCAAAGGAAAACAAGCAGAAAATGTGAGCAAATAATTAAAGGTGGCAAAATGCTTCATATCTAGCTATATGATCCTAAATTATTTAAACAAGTAAACTGAGTAATATTTAGACCCTCTGGCCATTAAATAAGAGTTCAAGACTGGTTGATAATTAGGTCCATGTATGATTATGAAGAATCATTTCCCATTAACAGCACTATCTAGACTCATAAATGCCCTATATATACTACTCAGCTAAAAGTATTGGGATCACTGGCTGTATCGCCAAGTCCTAAACTATTTTTTCAGTGCATGTATAACTCAAAATGCAGAAAAAGGGGAATTCTAAGTTGATTACGACTCATAGTAACTATATTTTACAGAATTTCGTATAGCACAAATCAATACAAAAACACAATCAAGAGGGCACCCTGTCTCTCTAACACTCTAGACACACCGCTTGAATGGCTTATATTAGATCCCAGGTCACGCAGCAACATGAAACCTAATGTGAAACAAGCAAAAAGCATGTGCAAATACAAACAGAAGTACAGAACTAAGATTATTTAAAGCAGACTACAGGTGAAGCAATCCCCTTATATGATAATTAAGCATTAACATAGATCCAACTCTCTTCAACTCTTGGCAAGATCATTTAATAACTTCATAATCAAGCAGAAGGCATGCATGAACATATGATGCAGTCTTACATTCTACTTGATGTATTTACAAATAATACTTTCTTCCACAATTATCCTTTAAGATCACATTTTCATTTACATCCAGACTGCAAATTAAAAACCAAAGACCTCACTGAAGATCCAGCGATTTTGGTTTCAGTTTTGACCATCAAGAACAAGAACCATACTACTTGGAATTATAAAATGCGGTGGTTGAAATCTAATTGGACTGTTACAGGGAAAATCAACCAAACTCATGTGAGCTTCCCACTATGTGAAAAACAAAAAAAAACACAGAAGAAGATAAAAAGATCCAATTTTACAATTTAAATCTTTTCCCAAATTCTCTGCTCGAAATAAGCACAAAATGATCTATAAATACAATTGCAGCAAAACTCACAACAATTTCTTCAATTATTTAAAAAAACAAGACTTAATTGAACACAAATACCCAAGATCCCATTTTTCCTTTCCTCACATTTCCTCATAAGGCCAACCAAACAATGAAACAAATGACAGATATATATGAATTGATCCCAATAGGGCAATCCTAATAATTTTCTGAGCAACCAAACAGAGGTTCGTAGAAATGAGAAAGAGCAAAAAGCATGAGCAAGATAAAAAAGAGAAATGTACCGGAGAAGTGGTAGGCTGGACTCGGGCGTCGGCTGAGACTATGGCAGAGGCAGCGGCGTTCACGGTGTCAACGGTGTCGTTTAAGCTGGCCATGCTATGCTGGCTTTAGAAACATGTGAAAAGGAAGCTTCTTTGAGCACAAACAAAAATATAGCAGCTATGAATTCGATCTGGAGATGGGGTAATACAAATAGAAATACAAGTCGGAGAAGAAGAAGAAGAAGAAGAAAATAGAGAGAACCAATCACTGAATTATACTCCCTATATAATAAACTCCTCTCTCCGGTTCTTATCATTCCAGTTTTTTCTACATTTGGCTATAAATTTTCGCCACGTCACTGAAAGATGATTGGGCCCAATTATAACTACAGTTACAAATGAGAATAAAGTGCATCCATTTGTTCAGACGAAATTTAATGTAAATCAGTTTTGTTCAACTAAAATTCCTTCCGTTAGTTGATTAGTCGAATCTGTCAAAACTAACTGATATCGTTAATTAAAAAACAAATTGTACTTTTACTATTTATACCATTGAGAAAAAAGACTCTCAGCCATGATTTATTGGCCGAAAGTCTCAGCGAATTAATATTGGCCAATTAGGTGATGCCACGTCAGCTATTTACACCCATACCCGCCCCAGTGAATTTTTAGGCGCGAAGCGCTCCGCCCGGATCCGTTTTCTTTGTCTCTTGATACTCTATACCATTTATATTTTTCAAAATGTTTTATTTTTACCATCTTCCTCTTCACATGGTGCCATTGAGTAATTGTAATGGACCAACTCCACTGTAGTCGCTTGCATTTCCAAGCTGATACAATTCTCTAAAGTTGTACTCGATTGGCTATGCATTTTTCTTTTTAATTGAAGAAGATGGATCTTCGCTTATATGATTACAACACGAATAATTTATAAACTATAGGGATATATCTGAAACAGAAAAAAAAGATTTCAAATTCAGCGGAGCTTGTTGGAGAAGATTAACCTGTTTCTACAAAAATGCAAGGTCAAAAGGGTCTATAGAAGCATCAAAAAATGTAGTGACATTGCTTTAGGGTTGATATGACCATATTTACCTTGTTGCTTACATCACTCATAAATCAAGTGACCAGCTTTTTTGCAGCAATAAGAAGTCGATTTAACTTGAAAAGTTTGCACCATATTTTGTTGCGCTAAATGGTGCTTGATCCCGTGGTGGTCATCACTTTTAGAATCAAAGAAGTGTGGTAGCAGGACGAATAATTTAGTTTTCTCAAAGAATAGTTCAACCACTACAACCTCCGTTTTGGGGGAATGAATTCTGATAAAGCAGGGTGCCTTTGGTTAATTCAAATTTGAAAGGAGGGTCATGATGAGCTAAATGACACAGATTTTGTCTAGATATTTGTCAAAATTCACACAATTTGTTCCATACTTCCATAAAAGTCATTTATGAATTGACCAGTGTCCTGCCGAAGCTGTTAAAGACGTCCTAAGATTTGATACCGATGGGCAATGTCAATGGCGGAGTATAGACTGTCCAAATAGCTCCATACTTTTTTTTTTTTTTTTTTTTGCAGCGATCAAAGTGAGATTTGATCGATGTCGAACGTGTATTGAGAAACCACTGGAGAATTTAATGGTTCTTACCGTCTCAATTTTCATAGCGTTTTTCAAATTCTTAATTTTTTTTTTTGCAACTCAGAAATATTACTTTTATGTCTTATATATTTTTAGTTACCATTTTCTATTTTTTGTATCTTAATGTTTTTTATGCAACATGAGAAAAAGAAATATGAGCCATAAATTTTTTAACGTAGGCTAAGTCAAATCAATGAGTTGATGATACCACATTAAATTTCAAGTAATTTTTTTGACGAAGAGCGACCCGCTGAATTGAAGTTTTTTTAATGAGGTGTCACGAACTTATTAGTGGCTTATCTTAAGCCAAAAGAGGGAGCAGTAAATCAGAAAGATAGAAAGAAGTAACAGCTATTGAAAATAAAGTCCTTCAACAAGATTTGTTCTGAAAAAAAGTTCCTTTAACAAGATTTTGGAGTTCTCCTACTCAAATTTCAAAAAAGAAGCCTCCTTTTAGGCCAATTATGCTTTGTATTTTGTTAAATTATTGTGTTTATCTTTTCAAAATTACAATGATATTTTACCTTTTATGGATTCACCAGTCAAATAACAAAGATTATTATAGAGCATAAAAGGAACTTTCTGACTAGTAAAGAAAACTAATAAACTGAGAGAGATTGGGGTGTAGGGTCCACCAAAGTCCAAAGGTGAGATGAAATTTCAGTAATGGGCCTCTATTAGTAGTAGTTATTACCTGTATATGTATTGAAATTGGGTGTGGTTAATATGGGCCTACAATTAAATACATTACAAAGAGTTACAAGTAGAGTGCAAAAAGTTTAATAGCCAACACACCACATGTTCTCTCCTTCATTGTCAACTAGGTGGAGGTTCATCTATAATTTCCCATTTTATATCATACATACCACACGAAAACACAAATATTATTCCTAATAAAATATTAAGTTACTATCTCAATCTAAAATAAAAATATATTTGTATTTCAAGGGATGATGTTTAATTCAATGCTTTGTTCATACACCTGGTGATTTTTTTTTGATAATATGAGAACACTCAGAGGAATAGATTAGGGAGGATAAAGATGTCGGATCTCTCCAACCGAAATTGTTCCATTACAATCTAAGGATAACAAGCTTAAAGCACCCACAGGCGGGTGAGGAATAAAAGCAATACTAGAATTGAAACCATTAAAACAAGAACGAGCCAAAAAATCAGCTACTCCATTAGCTTTTCTACCAACAGCCAGCACCAAATGATCTTCAAACTTCATCAAATTTTCCCATCACTCCAACACAAGAGATCTGAGAGGGTGAGTGGAGATGTCTTTAGCATAAATGGTGTCAACCACACTAGTTGCATCAACCTCAAAAATGACCTTGTGCAAATGTAAATTGGCAGCTAACACTGTTTCTTCTTTGAAAGCAAACAGCTCAGCAGTACCACTGCTGGTCCAACCCAAAAATCTCACAGAACCTCCTATCCAAAGCCCATTACAATCTCTTGCTACTACACCAGCACTACTCAATCCTGGATTACCAATACAACAACCATCTGAATTGATTTTAGTCCAACAATGAGGAGGAGGAGACCAAACAACAGCACTAATTCGAGAAGGTAAAGAAATAGGATGAGGAGCAGAACTGACAGATTCAGCAGAGAGAAAAAGAACTCAGCTGCCATGGATTTAATTCTAAAAGCTACAGAGATGGGAGTAGATACTGAATTGTTAAAAAGACAAGTGTTTCGATCAAGCCAAAGCAACCAACAACCATAGACAAAGATGACATTCCGAGGAATATTAAGAGGACCAATATCACTATTAGCAAGATGCTCGAAGAACCACTACAAGAAAGGAATATTATGATTAGAACCAACAAAACCCAAAGAGTTCCAAATCCAACAAGCAAAATCACAATTTTTGAGGATATGGCTAACATCCTCCATGGAACAAAAACATCGATGGCACCCACTCTCCACATTAATTCTCTTGTTAATTAAAAAATGCTTCGAAGGAACCCCTTTGTGAATACACAGCCAAGCAAAATGCCTCACTCTCTCTTGACACTTGATACTCCATAAACATTTCCAAATCTCATCAGGAATATTAGAAGATGAGGAGGTAGACTCAGAACCAGCATTCAAAGCACTAACATAGGCAGACTTAATGGTAAAGTCCCCATTGATAGAGGGACCCCAAAACTTAGCATCCTCCACTACCGACCTAGGCAAACAAGGGATAGCTTTGATTCTAATCTGGATAAAATTGGGGATAGGAAAAGACACCTTAGAGAAGTCCCAATTACCATTATCGTCCCACAAAAAACTCACAGTGAGAGTTTCTTCAAATCTGTTAAGGGGACCATGAATGCTCTCTCTCAAAGAGTTCTTACCCCACCATCTATCATAGAAGATGTTACAAGTTAACCCATTGCCCACACTCCAAGCTATATTCTCAGACACAAGAGAATTAGTAAGACTTAAACCTCTTTTGATGATAGAGGCCAAAGATTTGGATTTGCTGTATTTAGCCTTGAAAAGACTACCCCAAAGAGATTCAGAACCAGACTTTAACTGCCAGTTAAGCTTAGCTAAGAGAGCAATATTCCTGTACTTAAGTCACTTTGATGCCCAAACCTCCTCTAAACTTACTGGCAGCAACCTTAGACCACTTAACTTTAGGGAGTTTTCTAGCTTCCCCACTGCCTCCCCACAAAAAAATTCCTATTAAGGGCATCAAGCCTTCTATGAATAGCACTAGGGAGAGGAACCACACTCATGTAGTAACTAGGGAGAGAAGACATAACATACTTAACTAGGGTTGCCCTACCAGCCAAAGAAAGGAGCTTACTCTTCCAGCCATCTAACTTGCTCTTGACTTTATCAATAATGAAATTAAAATCCATGTTGGAGTAGGACCCATTAGAGACAGGGAAACCAAGATACTTACCAAAATTCAAGCTAAAAGACCAGGGCAAAATATTGGAAATATTTGCTTTGGCTGCCATAGAAACAATTTTGGAGAAAACCATTCTAGACTTAGCATGACTAATAACTTGGCCAGATATAGAGCAAAAATAATCGAGCACCTCCTTCACACACTTGACAGAATCCAAGTTCACAGAGCTAAATAAAACTATATCATCAGCAAAAAGGAGATGGGAAAAAGCAGGACCTTGTTTTGAAGGGGAAAAAGGGATCCACTCTTTAGCTCTCACTTTTCCTTCAATCTGCCTAGACAAAAACTCCATACACAGGATAAAAAGATAGGGAGACAGAGGGTCTCCCTGTCTTAGACCTCTCGAGGGAACAAACTTATCAGTCACCCCTCCATTAACAAGAACAGAAATAGAAGTAGAAGTTACACAATGCATAACTAATTTCACAAAAGAGGGGGGAAAGTTATAAGACACAAGCATATCCTTAACAAAAGACCATTCAATCCTATCATAAGCCTTATCAAGATCCAATTTGATAGCCATCCAACCTTGTTTCCCTCTGTTGATAGACATAGAGTGCAAAATTTCATGCACAATAATTATATTATCAGTGGCACTTCTACCCTTCACAAACCCTCCTTGAAGAGGGTTAACCAGACTAGGAATAAGAGGTTTGAGTCTAGACACTAAGACCTTAGAGATGATCTTATAAACTAAGTTACACAAGCTTATAGGCCTAAATTGGTTAATGGATTCTGGATTTTTGACTTTAGGGCTAAGGGCCACTAGGGTATCATTCCACCCAGCAGGGATAGAGGAAGTTCTAAAACTATCCTTAATAGTCTCACAAATATCAGGCCCAACAATATCCCAAGACTTTGGAAAAAACCAGGGTGAAAGCCATCCGGCCCAGGGGCTTTAAGAGCACTAAGACCAAAGGCAGCCTCTCTAATCTCAGAAACACTAGGGATTTTAAAGAAATCCCTATTAAACACATGGAAAAACTGGATATGAGAATTCCCTGCAGGAGGGTGAGAAGAGGTAAATAAATCCACGAAAAAGTTCTTGATAAAACTATTTAAAGCTTGATCTCCAATTACCTCCATCCCACTATTGGCAACAAGTCTGACTATGGTGTTCCTCTTAGCTCTGATCTTAGTGGATAAATGAAAAAATCTAGTATTAAGGTCCCCACTTTGAAGCCAACTAACTCTAGACTTACAATGCCAAAAGATTTCTTCACTCTTAAGAATATCAAACAGCTCCATTTGCATAGCTTTTTCTTGCTCAACAAGTAACACAGAGGGGGAAAAAGAAGCAGAGATTTGAATGCTCCTAATCTTCTCAATCAACTCAGATTTTTTATGAAAAATGTTGCCAAATACATCTTTGTTCCACTTAGCCAAAACCCTCGCAAGATTAGTAATTTTTTGATGAACAGAACTCGAGTTATCAGAATTCCAAAAATCAGACACAAGCAAATTGAAATCAGCATGAGAAAACTACATTGGTTGAAATCTAAAAGGTCTGATCACTCTAGAAATAGACTTCCTAAGGGTAGAAAAAAGAATAGGACAATGGTCAGACCTAATCCTAGCAAGGTGAGAGACAGAAGAATGGGGAAAACAATCCAACCAGTCCATGTTAACAAAAAATCTGTCTAACCTTTCTTCAATCCTCGAAGGGAGGGATCTAAGGTTAGACCAGGTGAATTTAGGGCCCGAGAAGCCAATATCAATAAGACCACAAGAATTAACACAATCAAGAAAAGCTTGGGATCGACTCAGATTAACAGGATTTCCTCCTCTTTTTTCATGTTGGAACAGAACATCATTATAGTCCCCCATGACAATAAGAGGACCAACCAATTCAGAAGACCATTGACAAAGGTTATCCCAGAGCTTACACCTTTGAGTAAAGATAGTACTAGCGTAAATACCAATAAGATTGAAATAGTTAGAAGTAGAGATTACCTTCACCTCCACTTGAATGTGATTCTTGGAGCTCTTGATCCCCTCAACCTTAAGCTTGTCATCATTCCACAGCAAGGCCATTCCTCCAGAATTTTCTTCAGCATTCACACAAACTACACTGTTAAACCCCAAATTACCCAAAATGCTCTTACCATGATCACCAGCAACTTTAGTTTCTGACAGCAGCACCATATCTGGCTTGTTGATCCTTACTATCGCCTCAAACACAGGCTTGAAATTGTTACCCACCACCCCTCTAGCATTCCAATGGAGTAAATTCATTAGAGTTCTTGGGTCTGGTATCACTTGCATCTCCCTGTCGCTTCTGCAAAGCACTATCCTTCTCTCCCTGCCCCGGAATCTTGGATTTCTTCTTAATCTTTCCCCCGGCTCCACCAGAAGTTCGAACTCCTTGTATCCGTACAACTGAGCGTGCCTCCTTAAGCGCTTGACAGAGACGGATAGTACTCTTCCCAGATCCAACCTCTGTAATTCCATCTTGAGGTCGGTCCCCGTCCACTCCTCCTGCACCACACAGAACACCTCATCCCAATACTTGCAAGCTATCTCCAGAGAGCGATTGAACTGGTACGGTTCCTCTGGTAGAGCCCATTGGACTGCTAATGGTTCCACCAGGTAGGGCACTTGATCGCCCTTCGATGCATCTGGCTCCGCAAAGGCTAGGATCTTGATCACCTCGTTCGCCAGAGGGACATCCCAGAACTTCCTTAGAATAAACAAACTCTTGTCTGCCTCGTTGAGGACTCTCTCTGTTTCGGTGCAGATAAACTAGCGAGTCGCAAATTGGTGATATGCCTTCATCCATTCTTCTGTTCGGTTGTCTCTTACACAAGTCCACATCGATCGAAAACACAGAACGAATACCATCCAAGCTACACGCTCTCCTTCGTCTTGGTGATCTAGAGCTGGGGACAACTCCAGGAGGTCCTGCTCCGACATCTCCACTGACAGGCTCCACTGAGTTTCGCAGCACATTAGTCTCCACGACCGAATGAACTTGTTGAACGGAGGGGAGCTGGAGCTGGAAGCCATGAGTGGGAGAGGAAGGAAGGCTAATTGCAGATGGTGGAGGAATGGATACTGAAAGGGAAGGAATTGTTGGAGGTTGAGGGAGGGGACACGTAGATATAGACGTTACTCTCTGAGTACACGTGTTAGAAATCTGACTTGGGCCTTCCCTTAACTCTCTTCTTCCTCTTGAATTGGACACATCCCTACCTGGCCCATAGAAGTAGGCCCATTTTGATTAAGTTGCTTGAACCTCCCAAATTGAAATTCAACCTTCTCGCTCTTCTCGAGCCTCCCCCCCATAGACCTGTCGCTATCTCTGCTCTGCCACCTTGAACCTGCCTTCCCCCCAAATCGAGAAGGCTGCCGGCTCCGGTCACGACCTCCATTGATGCTCTTCTCCCTACCTTGAGCAGCTTTACCTTTATTTTTCCTGCTTCTCACTTCCTGCCATTGATCCAGAGGAATCGGATTCCTTTGAGTATTCAATCCCTGATTTGCAACTGGAGGAATCACATCGCTTTTCCTCGAAGACGAAGCCCCCTTGTTAAAATCACTATTAACCACTTTGCTTTTACCATTGAACACTCCTTGAACTTGAGGAACTTCCCCACCCACCTGTAATAACTCCTGCTGCTTCTCTACTGGCAGAGGAGTAATATCTTCGCAATCTATCGAGTTATGACCATACCTACCACAGTTGGGACAGGTTTTCACTCCTTCATATATTACTTTTTGACAAAGCGAACCAATCTTTATCTCTGTGGCCAACTTTTTAGTGGTGTTGATTTGAACACACATCCTTGCATAGCTCCCCCTCTCACTAGTATCTGTTTTAGCATCAATTTTCAAAACCACCCCCAAAACGGAGCCAATAGCTATAAGAATCTCTTTATCATAATATTCCAAGGGAAGCCTAGGCAATTGAATCCATAGAGCAGAGCAATCTCCAAACCTTTCTGGTGAAGCACTAAAGTTTGGTTCCCACAACCTAACATGAACAAAAGCTGAGCCAAGAAACCATGGCCCTCCATGTAAAACCCTTGAAAAATCCTCTTCATTGTTAAATCTGGCAGTGAAGAAGCCATCTCCTATGTTAATAAGTTCCAAGGAACTCTGGACTTTCCATATCTCAAGCAATTTTGCCTTAAGATATGGGTAGGCCATAGACCTTCTGGAAACTCGAATGATTACAGATTTCTCCCATTTTTTCCTTGCCAAGGACAAAATATTGGGATTTAAGGCTAGAACAGAATCGACAACCTTATCCACATTGTTTCCACTTGGTTTTCCATTCCCACTTTCTATGGTAGCAGCCACAGAAATAGGATTAGTAATAACTTCCTGAATCCCTAAAAAAGATTCCACTATGGCAGACCCATTTACTGCTGCTGCATAGGAGGAGCTAGAAGCTTTCTCTTGAGTCTTCTCTCCACCTAACAGCTTAGGAAATAAACAACAATCAGAAGGTAAAGAAGGACGTCCGGCAGGCAGAGGGGCCTTTTCCGGCACCGGTGAACTATTCATCCTATCCAGTCAAACTTTTGAGAGAGTTTAGGCATCTTTCTTGTGAAAAAATTAAATGAATCCCCACACATCTTCCTTCACTCCTCTTTATGGGGGTATTTGCTTAATATAATAGTTGTAAGAATACATTTACATTGAGACCAAAGTTCATTGGTGCATATGCAATTACCTCCTTTTTTTTTTTATTTGCTAACAAATGTTTTGCTAGCTATTTGCTCCAAAGTAGCAAGTGAATAAAACTGCGTCGTTTGTTTAATAAAAAAATATATTCTGCTCTCTCTTATGGCCTCTGAAATCTGAACCGTGAAGCTCCAAAACCCCAATTACTTTCACGAAACCCTCCCTAATTCAATACGTTCTTCTCCGGCAAATGTTCCGATCGCCGGTACTACTGAGTCGCCCAACCAATTTTTCTCGTCTCTCCAAGCCTTAACCGCGCCTTTCGATCTTCCACATCCGTACTGTCCGTTGCACCGTCCAGACCACCACCATCACGGAGAAGCTGGTATGGAACTCACTGTGCCGCTGAGAGAGAGATATCGAGACTGTCTTGCTTGAGCTTCACCGTCTTATTGGAGCAATTCAAGGCAGATTTTGATGTGTAGATTTAAATTTTAGTATAAATGATCATTTATGTGTTTATATGAGTTTGATTTTGTAATTTTCATAGATTTCCAGTTATTCGTGTTCCACAATTTTGTTTTCTCAGATACAGGCAGCTGCTGTGCGAGAGTGCAAGATGAATTTCAAGCGCCAGAGTCCAGACCAGATACATGCATTTCACTATTGCAGTGAGGAGCCAGGTAAGGAACAGACCTGTACTGTACCATCTCTATAAATAAAAGTGCTCTCAAGGCTTAACAAAAATAGTCAATAGATTTTTGAGGTCTTTGATATGTGGAAGATTCATCTGTACGAGAAACATCTCTGAAAGAAAGTGTGTCCTTTGATTATCAGTATGACAGTATTATATGCTCCATTACATTAGTTAAGAGAACAAATCAAATATATTTGATACATGAACGAACCATTAGTTTCTTGTATTTGCCTGTACATTAAAAGAATCAAGAGGACATCATGGGACGCAGTAGATTTCATATTATAATTAATGTCAAAATGTGTTGCTACTGCGTATATATGTTAATGAAAATCGTGATTGTTTGAAGTTGAGATTTGAGGGCGTCAATTTTGTTAGTTGTTGGCTGGAAATATAAAAAGTCTTGCAAATGACACAACCTGCAGATACCAAACTTGACTTTACAACTTTGTCAGCTGTAGCTTGTTTCTTATGGTTTTTTCTAAGTTTTATGTGTTTCTTACCATGTTGTATGTGCTTTAATTGTGTATGTCCAACCCTCATATATTCTTGGGCTGCCTCATCGCCCATCCCACCATCTTATGTAGCACTATAAATAACAGCCTAAGATACTCATTCTATAGTCAAGCCAACCCCATCAATTTACATTGCTAATCCACCTGCTCATCACAATTCACAATGCCAAACCATCCCCCAAGTCGTCCTTCCATTTATTTTTTCTTAATTTTTGGTCTTTGTTCACAGGGACTGTATGCCAGCACTTAAATTTCTGCTGTGATGAAAGATGCAACGAAAGCAGTGTTTGCAATGAACAAGGTATATATTGAATTTATACAATATGAATTTATTATATCAACAAGTTTAGTGACATGGTTATCTTCTTTTTCTTCATTGGCGCATTTATATATTGGAACCTCTGTAACATAGTTCTGAACATTATTTGTCCTCTAAGAGATTTCTACTGCTTTTATTGATCTATTATTCTAACTTTAGTTTGCCGTTTTGATGTCAGCTACGTCTACTTTCATTTTCAGAAAATTGCCCCTGCAAAACAAGCTAAAGTGATTTAGGAATTCCAGAAGCAGTCAGCTCAAACGGATATGACATTAGTGTTGATCTTTGTCCTCAAAAAAATCTCAGTTGCCTTATCTTGTTGGTATACTTGTAGTTTTAATACCACAACGCTCGTAGCCTTTGTTTGTATCAATGAAATTGTACGCATATTTCATGTTTGTAGACCTATTGTCCTTGCGCAGATTGAGATGATGTCAGAGCCCTGTATTTCTCACAGATTGCTCTTCTCTTTTCAGGTGGATTAGGGATGATGTATGTCAAAATATTGGATTCAGATATGTTTTTGAAGATATCAAATCTATTGTAATCCAATTGGTTGATAGATCAGAGATAGGGGAAGCCCATAAGGCCATAAGTTGGCTGTTTTTGGTAGGAAGGGTGTTTCCAAACTATGGTTCATCCTATATTATGTAATGAACAATATTACTCTCAATATTAATGCAGCTATTCAGGAATGGAACTGACCACATTCATAGCCCCTATTGCCACCATATCCTTATTTCCATCAACTTGGTAAATTTTCATGGAAGCAAATGTTCTTCCAAATGCTACAGCTTCCTGTTAATTATATTGACTCACTGCAAATGTTGTTGATGATGAATGGAAACAACAAGCACCAAATAATAAACAAAAAACATTTGACAGTTGCAAACCACAAAACAAATTGAACACTAATTTTTCTGATTCCTCAAACAAAGTAGATACATAAACACTGAGATATCATGAGCCACAAAAGAACATGAAAGACAAATAGATACAGCCGTAAAAACCTAGTCGACAGCACTAATAGTGATGTCACTCCTACAATAGGGACATGTAGTGGCTCCTCCGTCCATCCACGTGTGAATGCACGCGCAATGGAAAGTGTGGCTGCAACGTGGAAGTGCTGACAGTGAGTCTCCAACAGTGAAGTCAAGACAGCATTGACATTGCGTTACCACCGCTTCTAGGTAGGGGCGAAAGACGTTGGGATTGGCCGTCATGGATATTGTATCCTTAAATGTGCCACCTTGATCCATAGTCCAGTCACCCACTAATCAAACCTGTTTTTTTAAAGCTTGTCGGAGCTGCAAAATCCTTTAACTCAAGAATAAAAAAAAAGACCAATAAGACAAAAAGATAAGAATAAGGAATCCCCGTCAATCCACCAAGCTATTTTGGGGGAGGTAGCTGCACTAGTGGTTTCCATAATTGGATTATCTAAGAACAAATAAAGGACTTTTATATTGTATTGATTCAAATAGAAGTTTAGGAATTTTATTGAAACAAAATAGATAGTTGTACTTGAGACTAATTTGAATCATTATCCATACAATATTTAAGACAAATGTAATATGATATTACTTGGTGTTTCAGCTGTAATTTTAAGTTTATAACAACGATGGAGTACTAGAGCTGATTATTCGAGTTACGGCTCAGTCTTAGGTAGAGAGTTTTTTGTTCATATCGTAAATGCTAACTCGAATTCAATCCAAAAGATTGCCAATTTGTTTGGGTTACAAGTCTTATATCATTATGCGTGGATTTGTCCAACTCGACATGCGGTTTACCCACGATGAATGTGAACCAACCCAAAATTTATTCAAACAAACTTTGAATTGAATTTCAAGTACCTGTGAGCTCGTGTCCAATTTATTAGAAACCTATCCTTATTAGGATTCGTAGATCTTTAACTTTCTTTTGGGAACAAGATAGATGCTTTAACTTTATTGTGAAAAAATATGGAATTCGGGTCTACAAAACACAATTAGGGGTGGGATCGGGCGGTTAACCGCTAAATTTGATCTATTGTAAACCGAACCGATTTATTTTGATGGGTGTTAAAACTGACCGAACCGAAACCGAATTTTTGGAAAACCGATAGGTTCCGTTACCCGTATAATCGCTTCG
>JAYMTF010001936.1:0-20537 GCA_036897485.1 Pelargonium nanum | reverse complement strand
TTTCTATTTTTAGGTTATTATATTATTGTTTTTCCCATATTACACTTATCACTTATGAACTGCACGTGGACAGATCTGAACTGCACGTGGACAGATCTGAACTGCACATGGGGTGTAGGTGGGAAAGTGAGGGTAATATTGGAAACACATTCAATTATGTGGTAATTCTTAATTTTTGCAAAAAATGGAAACAAGAAACACATTTTGGGACAGATGGAGTATACATTATTTGGTGTAATCACACATATTTAATGATGAAAAAAGATGCATGTAAAATATATGTACCAATAGGTACCATTTTCATTAAATATATTACACATGCGAAAGTTACAGTTATAAAATATTTCATTTACGTTTACTCGAAATTCCTTTGCAGTGGTTTTGTAATATTATTATTCCCTTCATTTTCATTATCATTATCATTCTTTTAATTGTTTGAATCAATTAAATAATGAGAACGAAAATTCTTTTCATTTTATTTGTTTCGTATTTTATATAATTTTGTAAAATAAAAAATTTGTGGCAGTATTTATAATAATTCAAAACAATTGCTCAACAACTCGAGAAAGTACTTTGACATTTTTGAAAAATTCCGTCAAAACTAATAAATGCGACAATTACTTGCAGTCATTTTTAATTTACTCCAAAATAAATAAATAGCATGCGTACGAAAATTTTCAATCCAGTTTGTCTGAAAGTCGAACGTATGTCGATGACGTGGAGAAACAAAATCGGCGTGTTTGGGAACAATTCGATGATGTCAAAGCTGGATTTTACGATATCAAACAGATCAAATATAAGAATAAATAATAAATAAAAAATATATTCCGTGAACACCTCCACCTCCGTTGAGGCGGCGCTTGATCGGAATAGAAGATTTCGGGGTGGAGGCGTTTCTGTGGTGTCCTGGTTTTCTTGGAGAATTAAGGGAAACCGGGAACTTTATATCTCCGCCGCCGGTTGCTTTTTGATCGGAGGCATTTTCTGCATTTAGGTTTGAATTTTGTGGATTATTAATTGATGTGGTTGTGGAATTGGGTTTGGGGTTCGGAATCGGAGCCGTTCAGCGATGAATCAGAATTAGAGGGGAGGAGGAGGGTGGTCGTCGTCGGTGGCGGAGTCGGTGGCTCTTTCGTCTCCTACCACCTCCAATCTTTCGCCCAAGTTACTCTCATTGATACGTAAGCTCCTTCAACTCATGCACACCACCTGTTTGCTTTAATTCCGAGCTCATTCAACAATGTCATGTAAATTAAGCCTCCTCATGAATTTCCTCTTATGCATGACTTGTGTGTGTTCTGGAGCTCTGTTGAATCTTTGAGCTTCTATTTGCATAATATTTTGTGCATTTTGGTGGGGATGTTGCATTTTCAGTGAGAAATGTTTATATACTTATTCAAACAAGCAACGAATTAACATGGCTCGAATACTCTTTGTCGAGGATAGTATGAATTTGGTGATTGGACTGGTTTGGAAGATTGTTGAGTTGGTACTAAAAACTTTGATGTTGCCATCTTTTGCATTGTAGTGTTTTTGACATGGTAGTGAATGATATCATTAGTCTCAAGCTTAACTTTTAGGATAGGTTTTGTCTACCACTTATGGTTCATCTTGCTCCCACCGTTGGGGGGTTCGGGGAGAATCATTTATGTACGTAGTTCTAACTCTATATTTGTAGAAAGACTGTTTCTCTAACTCAAAACCTGTGCCTTTGAGGTCACAATGCAAAAACTTTACCATTGTGTCGAGGCTCACCCTCATGGAACAAATTGTGGTAGACATTTTGCCTCTTTTTGGTCAAGTGTTGATTGTGGAGGGGTTTCACCTTAGTCTCTGAGGTCTGAAGTTTAGGCTATATTATCTCTTTTAAACTGATTCTCTTTAAGTTTCTTCTACATGGTCATGTGCTTCACACCGCAACTTATGGTTTTAACTTTGAAAATCCGGCAAGCATCTATTCTTTCCCACTACTTGTCGAATCTTTTCATCATTCTTCTTTTGTACCATATATATCTTGATTGTTGAAATGAAATGACATCAGGAATGAGTATTTTGAGATTCCATGGGCGAGTGTGAGAGCATTTGTGGAGCCATCATTTGCTGAGAGAGCACTGATTGATCGTAGTGAATACCTTCCAGAAGTGGAGACTATCACATCCTATGCAGTTAATGTAACAGAAAGTGAAGTGATGACTGCGGATGGCAGATTGATAGAATATGATTATCTTGTTATTGCCTCAGGACACGTAGGTTATGCCGCCACAAGTAGAACTCAGAAGCTTGCTTATTACCAGGCAGGTAAATACATACAGATACATGGCAAATTCAAGTTTCCTATTTTGTTCTAACCGACAACATGAATGTCGGTATCATGAGCTTTGTTTAATATGCATCCACTCTGACTTCATTCCCTTTGCAATTGCAGAGTATGGGAAAATAAAATCTGCTAAGTCAATTTTGATTATTGGTGGGGGGCCCACTGGTGTGGAACTAGCTGGTGAAATTGCTTTTGACTTTCCAGAAAAGAAGCTGACACTGGTACATAGGGGGTCTAGGTTGCTAGAATTTATTGGTGCGAGGGCTTCCCAGAAAGCATTTGATTGGCTCATATCTAAGAATGTCGAAGTACTCTTAAATCAATCCATTGACTTGAGCACCGGATCAGATGGATATTATCAGACTTCTAAAGGACAAATTATACAAGCCGATTGTTACTTTGTATGTACAGGGTTAGCTATGGGTACATCTTGGCTTTCGGATACTATTTTGAGAGATAAAATGGATCTTCGAGGAAGATTGATGGTTGATGACAAATTGAGAGTTCGGGGTTACAAAAATATTTTTGCTGTAGGCGATGTTACCGATATTCCAGTAAGTTGATCGTGTCTATCTTAATTTATCTTTGTTGGCTATTACATTTGTATTTTGCCCATTACTTGCCTGAGATGATACTTAACATCTCTAAGATGAAAGAGTAGATACCATCTGAACTTTTTGCAGGGGTAATAGTCAGGGTCTTACCTGCCAATACCAGACTGACTACCTCTTTCCAGGTTTTAGTTTTCTTTTGTCTGAATTCGGTCTTTGGACAGAGTTGTGATTTGGGCTCTCATAGGTGAGAGACAGTTAAATGCATCTTCTTCTTTTTTGTTTTAGATTGGTTAGGTGATTATATAAAATGTGAGGATAATTTTGAGAGTTGAAAATCAACTTGCTTTGTTTTAAATCCTCTAATCAACACATTATTTTGTTTGTGTGGGATTAGTTGTTCTATGTTGTCAGTGAAAGTGAAGTTAATCCAAGTAGCCTGAAGTAGCTTAAATTTTTTTTACACTGTTTTACAAGGCATATGAAAATCATATTATTTAGACTGTTGTCATCATCAGATGTTCCATTGACCAATATGGCTTGAGATTGTTGGATTGGGGACATGCATCCACTGCTCTAACATTGAAGCAAAGATTATCTTGAATTATAAGCTTTTGACTTATTAGAGCTACTCAGATGCAGGTTGGTTTACAACATAGACAGACATGTGTGGCTCTCAGCTCTCTACAGACCCATTGAAAGATTCCACACAAAGAAACTTGCCTGCCCTTTTAGCTATTCACAAACCATAGTAATTGTTAAGTAGTACAGCCATTTATTATTTGTATTTGACTGATTATGTTATGTCATGATACCTTCATATAGCTTATGTTTAATTATTTTTTCATCTAATATTCAAGACTTCTTCATATATCAGGGAAACTCTTTTGTTACACTTCTATGATAATAAGAATAATGTTTTTTTTTTGTTTTTGTTTTTTTTTATTGCCAGGAAATCAAACAGGGGTATCTGGCCCAAAGGCATGCTCTTGTGACTTCCAAAAACATAAAGTTATTGATGACTGGGAGAGAGGACAAGATGGTTAGCTACAGTCCTGGTTTACCAATTGCATTTGTTTCATTCGGGAGGAAGGAAGCAGTGGCCCAGTTTCCATTTTTGACAATTCTTGGACGCATTCCTGGCATGTTGAAGTCTGGGGACTTGTTTGTGGGAAAGACAAGGAAACAACTTGGACTGAATCCCTACCTTGAACCCACTAAAGAACAAAAGTGAGCTGAATTTTTTTTTAGTTCCTCTCTTTTCATTCTTAATTTATAAGTTGCACATGTTTTTGTATGCGGTCAGTGAGTCCCAGAAAGAAACACTAACAATTAACAAGTAGCTTACTAACAATTTATGATAAATATTGTGTAGAACAAATCTGCCATCTCTCTCTCTCTCTCTCTACATGTACTCTAAATGCATGCATATACAGTATCTTGAACTCCCTTTTTGATGCTTGCACAATTACTTGTGCTGAAGGGTGGCAGCAAAGTGGCATTGTTTAGTGCCACAAGTTTTTCCTAAAAAAACAACTTCATGCCAAATGTCTTAAGGAATGATAGTTGAGTTACTTATGAATTTACGATAGCAAAAAAAGATGTCCAAATCTGGGATCATGTTTTGGGGAAGACAAGGAAATAATTACTTGGATTAAAATGTTGATTTAATACTAGAGCACCTGCCTTTCTTCTTTTCTCTTCTCTTTTATTGCAGTTTGCAACGCACACTCGCACACAGCAGATCTTGAACCTTGTTTTTTATTATTGAGATGTTATTTTCTTGTTTCTTTTGGTGCAGTCTGTAAAACTTGCGCCGAGTATTTCTTTATTTATTCTTCTTCTTAGTGCATACCGTCAGAACTGAATATCTTCTGTTTGTTTGTTTGATGAGAAAAGGATAGAAGATGAAGAACTAATGCCATTAGTTACAAACCACGAGGATTAAAGATATGCCCTGGACATTATCCCCAAGCAACTTAGAAGTTCAAGCCGAAGAAGCTGCAAAATCTTCATACAGGTAACAATACAAGCCATGAAATGTGGAAGCAGATTTCCTTCGCGACGCAACAGCTCTGACCATCAATATCAAATGTAACTCACAGCGTCGTCTTGAAGAATATCAGCACTTCAGCAAGTTTCTACATTTATTGGTACCATATTTATCCTCATCAACTTTAGTTATAACCCAGCAAGAGTGTCATATTGTTTTTTTTTTCTTATGAAACGACAATGAAGATGACTGAAGGAATAGAAGAAAATTAGTTTGTGTCAGGAATGATTATGCTTAATAGTGGGACATTTGTGTTCTTGATATTTTTGTGAAGTGTTCATGGATCTAGTTCAGGCTGTGATCTGATAGGGCCTGTAGCTTAATTGCAATTACTGTGAAAGTGTTGATCAGATGAGTTTTGGAAGAAAAATAGTTGTTAATTTAAAAGATAGTGTTCCAAGTGTAAACCAATTTATGCTTGTATATATTTTGCATGTACACCGCTTGTTGACAATTATCGATAGTTTTGTGGGGATCAGTCAGCTATTCAGGGAACGTATATTGAGCGTGTCTCTTCTTCGTAACAAAACGGGCTATTTATTAGCAAAATTATGCATAATTCCATAAGTGAAAATTCTATCTGGACTTCTTTTGTTAGTAAGGGGGGATATTAGTACAAATCAGAATGTTTTAGGAGCATATTGCACTTCAGCATGTTAAAGAATTAGCCATGATTTGGGTCTTTCAATTGTAGTTTTGTTGCTCTTCAGCTGCAGTTACGAGTTGCAAACTAATTTTACAAAACTTAATTGCCGTAGAGAACTGCAGTATGAAAACCAAAAAACGCAGCTGTCATATTTAGCTGCGGTTACAAAATAACAGTCTTCAGCAACGGTATTTTGCCTTTTAATTGCAGTTTTTACTTATTTCGCTGCAGTTAGAAACAGTAACTAAGGTTCGGATCTTTATCTGCAATTAAAAGCTGAAGACAAATTTTGGTTTTACAAGTCTTTTGCTGCAGTTAATGATTGCAAAGAAATTTCGAAAACTTTACCTGCAGTTAAAAACAGCAGTAGAAAGAGACAAAAACGCTGCTGATATCTTTATCTGCGCTTATATAGACATCGGTCATCAGCAGCGGTTCAACTTTCGTTTGCTGTTTTTAACTTATTTAACTACAGTTATTAACTGCAACTAGTGTTGTTATATTTAACTACTGTTTAAAACCGCAGATAAATTTTATAAACATCAGTCATCAGCAGCGGTTTTTTCGTTTGCATTTTTGAACTTATTTAACCGCGGTTTTTAACTGCAACTATTCTTCGTATCTTTAACTACAATTTGGCTGCAGATACGAACTGCAAACTTAAAAAAATAAAAATTAAATCAGACGCTCCTTGTAGTGCCACGTGGCTCACTTGAAAGATCAAGCCAATCTATTTGACACGTTGACTTCCTGTTTTAGTGGGCCCAACCTCAACTCTTATCTGTATAGTTGTGCGAAACTTGGATTCGTTAGCGTGTGAAGAGAGAGCATCCAGAACCAGAAGCTTCCTCCGCGATCTCTTGCGATCTTCGCTTCCGCTTTCCCCAACTTTCGCTGCCATAGCTCGATTCAGATTCTACTAATTATCCTAACAAAGTAGAACAGAACAAGGCAAGAATGAAGAGAGTCTTCGGCGTCAAAAAGGATAAAGAGCCGCCTCCGTCTATCAACGATGCCTCCGATCGGGTAATCTATCCCCTTCTTTTATCAATCCATGTTTGTTTTTTTGCTCGGAAAACCCATCTGTGGATTGGGTTTTATCACATAAAAATCAGAGTGTGTCAGTGTGTGTGAAGTGCGTGTTAGTTTTCTGGGAATTGTTGAAATTCGCAGGAGTTGAGTCAATTTTTAGTTGTTTGTTTGCTGCGAAGATTGAGTTTTGTTGGTTTGATTTGGTACCCTTTTCCATTAACTCATTAGGGTTTGTGTTTTTTTTTACTGAATTTCCTTGCTGGTTGTAATTACCAGTTCTGTTGTTTGTAATATTGGTGTGAAGTTATAATTTTGATTTAGGTGACTTCTGAAATATGTTTTGATGATTTGTAAATTATGGAGATTTGGGTAGTCATAGAGGTAGAATTGATCATATAGGAATTCTTAACAGGTAAATTTGGCTACCGCATAGAACCTTTTGACTTAGATTCACTGTGCTGATAAACAAGGGCGTATTTATACTAATTGCTAGTTGGAACTAGTCCCACTGCTTCATAATCCACTTCCCCTATTATCAAGGGGTTAAAATTCATGTCCGGTTTAGGGTAGGCCTGACGCTCTCTGCCGGAGGGTTTAAGAAAACTCTTAGAGTCAAGATGTTGAAGACATGAGAGAATATATTGAGCATTTGAGCCCGGAAGTTGTAGATTTGGAGGGTTACTAACTTACTACGGGGTCAAGTATTAAGATAGTTCTTGGCTAGTAATGGTAAAAACTAAAAAGGAGTAAGTTTTGACTTTTGAGCATGATTTTGCCTTTTTGGCTTCACTTGAGATTGCCTCCTGGTATATGATGTATTTCTTATGAAGTTTCTCAGGGTATCTGGATTATTTCATTGTTTAATGTTCAACTTGTTATTGCTTGCAACTAATGCCTAAGTTTTCCTACTTTCTACTCTCTATTTTTTCCAGATTAACAAGAGAGGTGAAACAGTGGATGAGAAGATCAAAAGGCTCGATGTTGAACTTAGTAAATACAAAGAACAGATTAAGAAAACAAGACCTGGTCCTGCTCAAGAAGCTGTCAAAGCCCGTGCCATGAGAGTTTTGAAGCAGAAGCGAATGTAGGTTTCTCTTTTTCATTAATTTCATTTTTATGTGGTGCAAACCATTAGCAGGCTTAAAGATATTTTGATTGACTAATGGTATATATAAAGGCTAACTTTGGTGGACGGAATAGAGTGATGGGATAAAAAAAATAGTCTTTTATTTTATTCGTTGATACCGTTAGATGGGATTGGGTGAAATCCCAGGATTTGTAGGCTTGGAGGGGGTGGATTATCCTGCATAGTCAAATCATATCACGTCTCTTATATTTGGCATTCCAAACATAGCTCAAATGATTTGATTTATAGTTTATATAGTTACTGGAATAGCAACACTTGTTTTGATGAAGTCAGGAAGACAAGCTATTTTTGAGATGATGTTCCCTTTGTCCTCCATGTTGTTGAAATCAAAACTGTGTATCTCAAGGCTTTATATTACTATAAGTAAATGTGGCGGTTGCCTTCATTTTGTCAATGCAAACACCACACAGACCCAAAAAAAAAAAATGTTTTTTGTGCCAATTTTGCTTCCATGGGTTTTAAAAATGTTTTGTGCATCTGAACAGGTATGAAGGACAACGGGATATGCTCTACAATCAGACATTCAACCTGGATCAAGTTGCTTTTGCAGCTGAGGGTATCAAAGATGCTCAGCAAACAGTAAGAGATATTCATCATCTTCTTTTCCTATCTCGTTTGTTATTCTTTTTAAAGCTATCCATGGGGTAATTATCTTAAAAGGGCTAAGAAGGATGTTTTGGCGCATCAGTGTAATTAGCTTTAGAGGGTCACCAACAGTAATATTGACCTATATATCTGGTTTTACTTTAACATGGGTTTTAGATGAAGTTGTCCTGATGAATAATGATGTGAACCATTTGTTTTTCTTGGCATCACCCCCAGGGACCCAGTTCAAGCCAGTTCACGCGAAGCTTTACCTTTCCCCTGTTTGGAACCTGCTGCCTACCTCATGAGAGGTAGAGGATGTGAACAGTACACCAGTGGGGAGGGTTATTTTTCGTAGAAATATGTTTCTGAACTATGTCCTAGATCTCCTCAGATAATGCATTTAGATTTTAGTGGTGTTAGATGTCCTGGAGACATGTAAAGGTGTGATACAACATGACACTTGTTTTGTTGACACGCTTATTTTGTTTTGTTCATTGCAGATGACAGCTTTGAAATCTGCCAACAAGGAGTTGAAAGGAATGATGAAAACTGTGAAGCTGGACGATATAGATGTCTGTAGTCAGTTGATTTCTCTTTGCCATTCTAGTTTCCACACAAACTATGTTAGAAACTTTCTGATTCTGAAACGTCAATGCTTGTTATTTGTAGAATTTGCAAGATGAGATGATGGACTTGATGGATGTGAGTAATGAGATTCAGGAGACCCTGGGTAGAAGCTATAGTGTGCCTGATGACATTGATGAAGAGGAACTCATGGGTGGTGAGTTTGACAATCATTTGAAGTGCTTGTTGTTAATGAAAACTATTAGTCTCTGGGCATTATATTATGACTGGACAGTGTCGATTATCTTGATATTTTGTATTCCTTTGTTTGTTGGATGTTTGGGACACAAAAAAGTGTTGGTATTGGTACGTGATAGGACTTCAAATACGTGATAGAAATTGGTTTCACATTCTAAATTTGTATGTCCACCTCTTAGTAATAGGCCGGATGAAACAAATTAAACCTTCATTTGAATACTTTATTTTCTTAGCTCACGATTCTTAATTTTTAATGTAGAGCTTGATGCTTTAGAAGCGGACATGGGAATGGAAACCGAATCCAGTGGAGTGCCTTCTTACCTCCAACCTGACAAGGAACCTGATCTAGACTCCGAGCTCAATTTGCCATCAGCACCCACAGGACATGCTGCCCCAGCTGGCCGAGCTAATGCTCAGGTAATTTTCGTTATGCTTGTTATCTGGGATATTTTCTTCCCTCTTGATTGATCTCCAGTACATTCTACCTTTATCTACTTACATGCATGAATGAAAAACTTAAAAATTGAAACTTCTTTTCTATAGTTTAGTATTGTTGATTTTGACTGATTTGATTACTTCTTTTTGTCAGCATTTTATTAGTAGAGCTAACAATGTTGACACAATAAAGAGCAATGTCTGATGGTGTTTTTTTTTTCTTCCTTTTAAACGCTGATGCTTTACAGGCTGAAGATGAATTCGGCTTGCCTACCGTTCCACATGCATCCATCCGAGGTTAGGAGAATATTCAAGGAAGCCAATATTCCTAGCACGAAGACACGGAAGAAGCAAGCTTATGTAAACATATTGTGCAGATTCATGTAGCAATCTAAACTGATATTTGGGGATTCAAAATTTTCATTGGAATAGTTTGGTTCATTTCATAATAATATGTCTTTACATATGGTCCCAAGAAAAAAGAATGTCAATGATTCTCTCAATATGGTTTATTGCTTTTTGTTAATTTATTTTGTTTGTGAATGTACAAGGAGGTTTGTGTCCCAAAATATTCTGCCCAAAACCAGACTGAATATAGATTGAATTTGCTTTGAAAGTTAATTTTTAGAGGGGAAAATATGATATCCACCTGATTCTCTGTAAACTATGTAACAAACAGGCATTCATGATTCATGTCAAAACTTAAAGATATGATATCAACCTGATTCTCTGTAAACACACTTCAGTTTAATCAGAAACATGCTTCTACTTACAGTTTCTTCCTGGAAATGCTTAAAATGCATCCTCTACAGTAGGATACACAAATCATCAGGAAATGCTTAAACATGAGGGAGGTATCGTAAAATTTAGTTCCATGAGTATCAAATGCATGCGTCCAGAAATTTACTCGAGATGACCAAGAGGATACACTGTAGCTTTGGCTGGATTTGTACATGGATAATAAATGCAAAAGAGCAGCATCTTTCCGGTCCATCAGCATCAAAAACTGTGATATACCTTCTCGTCCCATTTCAGTTTGAATTCAGATGAAGTTTTCCCATGTCTAACATCTGCCAACTAGGCTCCGATCTATACCTTGTGCCCTTGCTCTTTGAAGAATTTACCAAGCCAGTTTTCAGTCTTTCGGCTTCCTTCTTTAGAGACTGATATTGACCTGTAAAAGAGTGTTTTGACACATTTGTTAACTACAATGTCACGAGACTCGCAACATCTAGATTATGTGAAATGGTAGCAAAAAAGTAAATCAGCAACTATTTCAACAGAATCTGAAATGGAACACTCGCATCGAAAGTGAGTCTGAGGCAGGCATAAGACTCAATTGAAATATCAATAACTCACCTTCCATGATCAATTTTTCATGCTGAATTCTTGCTACCTGCTGCTTTAATTTGCTGTTCTCCAATGACAAAGCAACACGCTGCTGGACCAAAGAAGCAACTCTGACTGTCAACTCCGATTCCAGGGTCTGCACAATGAAACGTAGGCGCCACTAATTAACCTCCTGTCTTTCTTGATAATCCACAAATCACCACTCCCATAACCCACCAAATGAAAGCAAAGTAAAAAAAGTGGGAAAGGTACAATACCGGAAAAATGTATTGACTGATTAACTTTATAAGATACAACCGAAAAAAGTGGGAAAGGGTGGCTTATTACTCAGTTCAAATATAGCATTGCAAAAATAACATTATAAGTATAGAACAATTGGCTAATGTAAGCGTATTGGACCAACCCAAAAGAAAGTTGAATAATTTCACGCTCAAATATTGAAATAATATAACAATACAATGAGCAAATCTGACAGGAAGCTAGATATATCGAAATTTATTTCTATTTGAAAGACACCACAGTACAGTACCTTCACAAACTTAAATGTTCGGATCCATTAATCTTAAACTTACATCCCAGTTGCTCATTGTTGCACAAAAAGAAATTGACATCTTAAATAGTCTTGGTAAATTCATTGATTAAGTAGATAATCTACAGGCCCCAGCATGCTAACCCAATATGACTTAATCTTATTCAATTTTACAGGATTACCTCAAAAACATTAACAGTTTTTTCCAATTCAGCAATGTACTGGAGCTTACGAACTCTTGAGCGCTGACCAGCATGCCTGAAGAAAAAATCAACAACATTCTTCTCAAGAAGTGTAATGGAAAGAGTGAGAACAAGACCTAAAACAAAACACCAAAGGGCATGTGTAACATACAATGCTTATTTGACCAAAGGTCACATAACTCAGATTATGTCATGTGTCATTCATAATAACAACAGTATAATATCACTTTTCAAGGACTTTCGTGGGCTTTCTGAGGCATGACACTCAAAAGAAGAATATATTCTCCAATAGTTCATGCCTAATATACAGCCTGGATTGTCATCTCCAGCACATGTTATTAGTGTTGTTTTTAACTAATCACATGTTATAAATTGAATTTAGCAAATATCTAAGTGAAAAGGTTTCTGTACTAGCTAATTTACTCTCATCACGTCCTAAGATTAATACTGTTTAGTGGCCTGACCTAACAAGCACGCACACACATATGTATCTATGTACCCTCTCCTAAAAAGCTATATGCAAGTACTTGGATTCCTTCTAAAATCTTCCCATAATAGGTAAATTTAGGCTTTGCAAGTAACTAGTGTCTGCTACAGAGGGCATCAACGAATAAAATGGGATCCTAATTTTTCCATTTGATCTTATCTTGATCCTTGTCAAATAGTATAACAACAGAAAAATTATTTACAACTCAAACTCATCCATTTATCGCATCCAAACACTACATGTTTAATCCAGTAATGCAGAAATAGAAAAAAAAACATCCTGTAAAAGCAATGTAGGAGAATAATATGCATTGAAAATGATATAAAGAGGAGTCATGAGTAAGAACACATAGGAAATAAAAATATAAACAAGTGACTTGAGGACCTAACCGTTTTGCTGGCTTTGTCTCCATGCTTAGATCACCAACTAGACCACAAGTAGCGCCTTTTGAGTCTGAGAGTGTAACCCCAGAAAAGGGAAGACCCTCATCGAAATGCTGCAGAGGCTCTTGAGAAACATATTCCGACAATGCAGAAACTATGGCCTTCTCGGAAAAGGTTAAATTGCCTTTTCGCCGAGGAGAATTTGGGCCATAGATGCAATTTGACTCCAACCCAATACCAACATCATTACCAACTGGATTCTCTCCATTATTGGAACTAAGACCTGAGGATGAATAGGCAAGACCATCCCAGAGAGTAACAGAATCACTAGCTGACCGGCGATGGAATGTGCCTTTGGACTGTGAGTCCCTATCACTCAACAAGTCATCTAGCCACGCGGGCTGATCATCAAGAATGGAGCTTTGGGAGGAAGACTTGTGGTGTCGAGGGTATGACTCGCTACTACCATTGCGTGAGGACGGCAAGATGGGGTAGCGAGGCGGGAGGTGAGCTGCTTGCCTTGACATGGTGAATTATGTATATAATATTACAGGGTTGCCATCAGCTTCTCATAAATTTGATAATTAAGCTCTTCAGTGCTTCTTATATGACAAAACAGAACACAAGTTCCTCTCATTAGAACAACATTATTGCCAAGTTACTGTCAGCATCCTAACCTACCTTGCTGAAAAAGAATGATAAGAAAATGACAAAACAAAAAGAAAAACACAACAACAAAGAAACCATTGCAAACACAACAACAAAAGATCTCCAGGAGAGAGTTCAAGAATCAAGAAAAAACTTTCCCCAAATTGAACTGCTTAAATCACCAAAATGAAATTTTTGAAAACACCCACATCCCATAAACCCCAGCTGTTTATTAAAATAATAGGAGAAAATTATATACAATGCTATCAGTCAACTTTCACATTTCAGATTTAAGTGGGTTTTCAGTTTTCTTCTTTTCTTTCTTGCATTTACCATCATCACAGCCTCAAATATGAAGGGGAAAAAAGATGAATTTTTTGTTTATATATACACACACAAAACAAAAATCATCTACAATTCCTCACTCTTCCTCAGCAACCAAACAGAAATCAGACAGAAAATTTTGTCTAAAAGGCTCAAAATAAAAACCCCACATTCAACATTCAGATTGAAAACTAAAACCAATGCAACAGTGTGAAGTTAAAAACAACAAAAATAACCCAAATTTCTCCTATATGCACCATCATCAAACCTTGAGATACAAAAATTTGTAGCAACAGTCTCCAAACAAGAAAACCCAACAACCCAAAACTTACATTCTTGCTTCCAGAAGAAAAAAAAGAAAAGAAATCTCCAGCCTTTGTTGTTAAAATTTGTAGGGGAAAAAAAAAAGCTTACCTTTTCTCTGTATTTCTTCAGAAAACACAGAATGGTGAGAGAGAGAGAGAGATGTGTGGAGTCTAATGGTGATGGGTTTTGCAAGTTGCAAAGCAAAATAGGCAAAGAGAGTGTTGTGTCTCACACAGTAGTTACTGACTCCATATATGCAATCTCATATTCTGGATTCCAGCTAGACTGTACGGACACACTGGTGTGATGTGGTGGGGTGGGTGTTGCCAATGCCAACCTCCTTCCCTTTTTTGGGGAAAGAGACTGTAGAAGCTACTCTCTCTCTCTATTTTTCAAGTGCATCTCATTTGGGTCCTCCTATCTAAAACAATCCTTAAATCATCATTTAATTATATACTTAAGTTTACCTTTTATTTTCTAAATCATTAATGTCAATTGATTGAGTCTATTATCAACATTAAATGTTAGCTTAAACACATTAAAGCATCTCCAATACTTATATGAGGTGCACAACATTGTGTGAGAGCTTAACATCTACTTAATATTTTTTCTTTAATGTTTAGCACCACTGTAATAAATGTCGAGAGGAGAGAGAATATAAAATAATGTGGCTTAGCATCTCATCTTCAGCATCTACTATTTCAATGCTTAACACATTCATCAAGAGTCTTACAGACTCTTTTAGCATTTTCATAAAATAAATACTGTAATATGGATCAAACGTACGTTGTTATTTCATGATCTTTATTCAATTTGCAACATGTGTAAACAAGTAATCAGACCATCACTATTAATCTCTTGTGAGTTGCAAAATCAGAAATGAGGTTATTCTCCAAAAACAAACCAAAGTAACTTCAAAACTATTGAAAGTAGTTACACTATCTTTATCATTAACAATTTACATGCCCATTTCACTTTCTTTCTTTTTAGTTTTTATTTTATGGGAGAATATTTTGATTGGAGAAAGAAGTGGGGAAGTGGAGATCCAACTTGTGCACAATGTGCAAAAACAAGATGGCTTTTTTATTTATGGGTTTGATGTGATGCTTTTTTTTAACCTCTCTTTTAAGAAATCTATGGATTGGAACAACCCATACATTACACATTCACACAATTGCTTTACTTCACTTTCCACTTCTTTTTTCTTTCTTTGCTTTGAAACCAAATGGTAAATATTTCAAAATTGTACTTCTACAGTGAACATAACATGTGATGCTTAACAATAACATAAATTTGTTTGTTTTTGTTCCTTATCATGTGATGTATTATCAAAAACAGAAAAATGATATATTTTGGGACAACACAGAGAAAAGGACAATCTTGAAGGCTATGGTTATTAATGATATTTCATCAACTGAGCTCCAAAATGTAATGATCAAAATTGATTGGACAACACTCTTATTATCATTTCTCTTGCTTGCTTGGGTGGCCCCAATAAACAAACACCAAATCAAATGATGGCCTCTTTCATCTTCTTCTTCATCACTCAACATTCATTTATAAATGTTCTAAATCTTGAATTATTGTTTAGGTAACCATGATTTTCTTATTTCACGGCAAGAAAAACAATGTTTAGCTACGAAATTTTTCGTATCTGATTGAATCAACTACAGAACAGCTACAAAAATCGGCCCGTAGCTGTTAAGGTTGTAGCTGATTTTTTGCGACTGAGTCTGTAGCTGATCAGCTACGGAACGGCGACGGACCGCCCGTAGCTGATCAGTTAAGTAAATCAGCTACAGGTCGGTCCGTAGCTGATCGACAACAGGTTTTCGTAGTTGATTTGCGACGGAAGGCACCTCGTAGCTGATTTCGTAGCTTATCGCAGTTTCTTTGTAGTATCCGTAGCTGATCAACTACGGAACGGCGACGGACCGCCCGTAGCTGATCAGTTAAGTAAATTAGCTACAGGCCGGTCCGTAGCTGATCGACTACGGATTTTCGTAGCTGATTTACGATAGAAGACACCTCGTGGCTGATTTCGTAGCTAAACGCAGTTTCTCTTGTAGTATTTTAATAGTTGTGAAATTTTAATAAATAATTTACAACAATCTTGAAGATGGTGTGTTATTAAAATGATTTGTTCCCCATATTTTTATAATTGTTATTTGTAAATGATTAATGTGTGATTGAAAGGGTTGATTCACCTACTGGTGAGATGAAGAAAAGGACTGGGCAATATGTCAATTTTAGAAAACAATTTGTATGGGTGAAAGATGATGTTAAAACTAGATATTTGTATATAAAGATGTGGAAAATCATGAGCTTTAGTGTATAAAAACAAGTATCAAGTGGCATGAATTGATGGCCAAAGGGACCACTGTAAATATATAGTTTTGAGACCTAGCTAGCCTCCCCACTAAGTATAGTGCTGGTGATTTTTATTTTTTTCTTCCAAAGACTGAAATCTGGGTATTGTGTTAGTGATTGTGAATCTATTGTGTAGTATATTTAAGTTTATGAGAGAATTATGGAATTAGTTGACACCTCCACCCATGGATCCTTCAGGTTGAGCTAAGGGTGGCGTTTAGTTGATTTGGCGACTAAATGCAAACATACCGATCATACGTCTCTATGAATTGTTGGAACACCTCTATCCACTCTTTTGGCGTAATAGGAGTTATGTCATGGTCTTCAACGTGTATGTCTTTGGTCCATTCCATAGAACATAGAGTTATGTGCGCATGACAATGGACATTTGCATTGTCACGTGAGTTAGACGCGGGTGAATTACCACACAAGTTGCACTCGTCTTATGTCTCGTTTCGTGCTAACCTATGTATGAGAGTCGGTTATCCATTTCTTCGTATTCAGACTCATGTATGATCATCTAACGTGGATGTTGATGATCTTAAGGTACATGCGTCATGTGGTGATTGACCAAAATTTTCATGTATCATCAACAATTACTCATAAAAAAATTTAAACACCCACATATTTCTCTATTTATTAGTACAAATTTAGGGTGGAAACTCAACAATTTGGGGTGGGTCTAAGGCCTTTGTTTTATACATATTCTTTTGTATGTTATATGAAACTTTTTGTAGAATCATAATGTCATTTAGGGGAGGCTTTTATAGTTTTTTGAAATCATATTCAAATGTTTCTCACTCTCTTTGGGAGCGTCACTCAAAACTACACCCCACAAATCTCACCTCATATCGTCGATAAGGAGGCTCGAACTTGAGACCTCATAGGAAATCCAAAGGTGTATTAACCACTTGCTTTTATAGTGGATGTGGTTATTTGCTGGAGGCTTTAGTTGACATTTTTTTTAAAGGAACCCATATTTGAGTCCATATTGTAAAGCTCACAAATTTGATTATTATATGGTGATGATGCTAGTTTGGTAATGTTATTGTTGTAATATATCTATTTCCCATTTTTTAATTGATGACTTGATAAGGAAACAACAAAAGCAAAGTATTGTGTTTGGATGTTGGTGCATAATTGCTTAAATTATTCCAAGTTGTCAACTAGGCCTAAAAATTTCACAAAAATAGTTGCAACTACTTATCTCTTTGCAATATTATTTTATATACTTTTAATACTAAATCTTCTTAACATCTTCCACTCTTGTTTGGATACATGAAAATATCTTTACCCCTAAAATAAGATTTTCTTAATATCTTTACAAATCTACAAAGAGGTGCATAGATTGAAATATTTGACAATGAATGTTGATTGTGGCAAAAAAAAAAAAAAAATTGAGATTGGGTTTGGTGTTGGTGTTTGGGCCATAATCCAAATATCATATGAATTTGGGTTGTTTTGTATTGTTCATAGGATACTTCATGGCCACATCCACATGGGCCATCTCTTCATTTTTGCTTAAACAAAATGAATACTAAGAATAAAAGAGTAAATTGAAATAGAAATGGAAACCGGGCCCGATATCAGCACATTTAACTCACATCACACTCAAATTAATCCTCATTCGAGCCGGGTAGGACACAAGGACAGTAAAACTCTCCCTATCAAGTTTTCACACCGCTGCATTTCCTAAGACTCGAACTCAAGACCTCATGTTAAACTTCACAACTTCTTACCAGTTGACTCACTCGCTTGATGGTTAAGAAGACCATTTTGAAACCTTCTCCAATTAAAAATTGCAACCTCACATCTATATAAATGATCTGCATAAAATTATAATACACCTCTTGAACCTCAATGCCACACAAAACTGAACACCATCAACCTGTTTCATGTCCAAATTAAACAACCTGAAAAACTTAACAATTTAATGACTTTGCAAAATTTAAATACTACAAAGCTCACACCATCATCAGCTCATAAGAATAGATTCAAGCAAAAAGAAGGTAGGTGATGAAGGTGACAAGGAAGGAGCAAATGGGAGATTATATTTAAATATATATCAACATTATTCTTTTCTTTGAAAAAAAGCAACTAGCCTTGGTGTTGCTTTTCTCTACACTCCACACTAAAGCTCTATCCCCATTTCTTCCATAGCTTTTCCCAACCAAAAA
Source organism: Pelargonium nanum (assembly GCA_036897485.1). Lineage (NCBI taxonomy): Eukaryota > Viridiplantae > Streptophyta > Magnoliopsida > Geraniales > Geraniaceae > Pelargonium > Pelargonium nanum. Next base: position 2,169 of record JAYMTF010001936.1, on the reverse strand, counting down.
AAGAAAAAGAAAACTGAATTCTATATTCCCTCTTGATCTATATACAATTACAAACACAGACAAAATACAAACCATGTGTAATTTTTGTTGTTGCAATGAAGCTTCCAGGAAATCACATTGGGTCTTCTGGGTATGGGCTTTGTTTGTTTCCACACCCCACAAACTCATCAATGTCTTCTCACTTGGATTCCTTCATCTTATTCTCTCCTGGATAACATATTCAAACACACATTAACAAACAGATACATTCAAAACAACTTATTAAATGAGAGATCAGATCTACCACTACCACTCACTGTGAAGTGTGGACATTATTATAAATAAATAAATAAGCATCCTAATATTCATGGGTCAACATTGTACTACAAGTCTATAACATGGGCATGTGCAAAATGACCTAAATCTAATCACAAGAAGTCAAGAAGGTACAGAACACCACACATGATCTCAAACCATTTTAAATTTTTCTTGTAGTATTATAAAAAATGATGCAAACCCTGTTTTTCAACAAACGCCGACCGCCTTTAAAGGGCCACTCATTTGTACGGCCCTAAGAAAAACAAACCTTAACATTATCATTCTCACCTAACCAACCATACAGTACTAAAGTGTCAAATGTTGGGTATAGAAACTGCTAGTAGTGTGGACTTGTACATCTAACAAAGATGACCAGATCCAATAAACTTAATGATCAATTCAACACCATAAAGTTTGATTATTTGGAATGCTTTCATTTGAAAAACTTGTCCCAACAAACCCAATATGCATAACATTTCAAATTACGTATGAACCATATGCCAAAAAGTGCACAAAGCAGTAGATAAGATTCATTGAAAAATTGGGAGGTTTGGTTGACCAAAATCAAAAGCTGTTTTTAAGTCTTCACGAGCGAGGATTAGCAAGTTTTCAATTGCTACAGTGTGCATAACAACACACTCCACTAATCTCCCAAACTCTTCTAATAAAAAAGTTTGGCATTCTTATTATCGACAAGACAATAAATAATGTGCAACAATCGTAATAAACCAATTAATACACTCCGAAAGCACTGACCCCAAGTTAGGCAGTATCTGTCGAGTCACATTTTAGAACCTAACCCGCTACTAAATGGGAACATACCTAAGGTAACTAAAAGGCACATTTATAATGCAAACAAGTAACCACACAACTCCATAGCAACCAAACCAAATTGCAACTCAAAATGATAAAATAAACTAATTAGCTCCAATAGCATAACAAATGTCCTAAATTTAGCTAATCAACCTACATTAATTTTCACACATAAGCACATTTTCAGGGATTAGATTTCAACCCAAAATGGACTATGAAACATAATTTTGAAGTGATAATAGCAATAACAGCTCGAACAATCTTAACTCACTCGACTCTATAGTCAATTCAAGCCTGATTCCAATAAAGATGTAAAATTTAATGAAGAACAGAAAAGGGTAAGAGCTAATTGAACTTACCGAGCTCACTTCAGTCCCGGAAAATGACGTCATCGGCCAATTCCATCAACGGCGTCAAGCAGTCCGGCGAGAATTTCCTCGCAAAGAAGTAGGAGGAGCCCGAATTCGACTCCCTAAGATTATGCACGAGCTGCGGCGACAGCTCCTCCGGCCGGTAGGTGTGCGGGTGGCCGCCGGAGCTGTCGGTCCAGTTGACTCGCGTGAGTGTGAACCGGCTGCAACCCTTCGGGTCCTTCATCGACAGAAGCGTCGGGAAGTAGTGCTCCTCCGGGTAGCACGAGTCGGCGTTCAGGCACGGCAGCCGGAACTTGGTCCAGAGCTTCCGGTCCTCAATCACCACCAGCGCGTGACGCTTCGCCAGGACGAAGAACTGAGATCCGGTCCGGAATTGCTCGAACGGCACCTCCGGGAGCATTACATTCTCTCCTCGAGCAGTGTACCGTTCGTGAAGATTCGGCTCGTTGGCCAGAATCTCTATAAAGCTAGTGTATCGAGACTGGGTCGCGTAGGCTCGAATCGCGACGAGCGAGGTCCCGAAGAGGGAGTTGTAGACGAATCGGAAGGAGTGGATCGGGACGCAATGCTGGGACACGAGAGCGAAGTAGAGGTTCATCGGGTCGTCGATGAGGGCGGTGGCGAGTAGCCTACGCGCCGCCGATATAAGAGTCGGCGACGCGCGCTCCGCCTTCTTGGCGGGGAT
>JAYMTF010001935.1:0-20545 GCA_036897485.1 Pelargonium nanum | reverse complement strand
ATGGGGATTAGTCTGGGTATGGTCAAATGGCTTAAAGGTGTCTATCGCGAAAGTGTGAGCCTGTTCAGGAACCCCATGGTGTAAAACCAAAAAAAAAAAAAAGGTATTGATCAACTTTTACTCAACATCTAAAAATAAAACAACAATAAACAGATTTAATCAGCTGTCAAACGTTGCAGGTTCTTGCTTCACAAAGTTCTTGAAAATAAGTTGAAACAAACTTTGCACATTCATTAATTAGAGTCTAGTGATGATCAATTATAATAAAATCCATTAATAAACTCCAAAACTAGTCAAATAAAAAGTGTATTCATTGATTTTACTTTCACAACATCCAAACATAAACAACAATAAAATTGATTTGACCATCAAAATTTCAATGTTGCAACATATTTGTACATTTGTTATAAGCCAAAGATATGTTTCCTTGAGAAGAAACAAAAAGACACATGTGCCCTTGGACTTCTTGTTTTGGTCACAAACCCATTGAGCTTCACTATAAAAGAAAATCAATAGAAGAGTTTTCAAAATCAAAACAATAATTTTCGTGCACCAAATGGCCTCCAAAAACCTTGTTTTGTGCCTTTTTTGTGTTTCCATTTTTGCTATCACTTTGCCAAAAAATGTAGTCACCTCCCAAACCCTTGACCCCAAGATTAAGGCACTTCAAGATGCTGACCGGGTCGCGTCGCTCCCCAGTCAGCCTCCGGTGAAGTTTCAGCAATATTCAGGATACATATCTGTTGATGAGAATGAGGGAAAAGCTTTATTCTACTGGTTTTTTGAAGCTACGACAAATGCATCAGAGAAACCTCTTCTTCTGTGGCTCAATGGAGGTTTTGTTCGTTTATTTATCGTCACGTTTATAATTTTCTCTCAAAATTAGATTGGAAGTCAGATTGATTGGACTATTGGGATAAACGGTTCACTAGATTAATAAAGCCCACTTTATTCTTAGGATAATGGGTTTAACCGATTAAATCAAATTTAGCTAGAGTTGATAGTTTGGATCCAAAACTGTTTTGATCCATATTTTTCTAAGGTCGAGCTATCCACATTATTTTTCTACATGAAAACCACATCCCACTATTTGGGCTCGCACCTTTTAACGTAAAAACCTGAAACTCAAATTATCAACTTTTCAAAAGTTCTCAAGATCATTTTGATAAATTGAGATGCGATTCAAACCAAAATAAATATTGATTGTTTACTGACCCAACCGGTCCGGTCCGGTTCTTACAACTATTCTCACATTTTCCATGTGATTTTTGCAGGCCCAGGATGCTCCTCTGTTGGGTTTGGTGAGGCCCAAGAACTAGGCCCATTTTTAGTTAAAGATGGTCCAACACTAAAACTCAACCGCTACAGTTGGAACAAAGGTAAATGCTTACACGACGCAATTACAGAATGTGCGAGTTCCAACACACTAATTTTGTGTCGTGTTCGAGTCAGTGATGATCTACTAGCTATTGACACATTTGCCAACTCTATCATGCGGGTCAATAGAGGTCTTTAATATATCACATTTTTTAGAGTCAGCTGACAATTTGGATCCGAATCCACAAACATCCAGAATCAATATGGTTTATAACCGATATGATCCAACCAATTTTGGGTCGGATTGGATAAAATTAATCCTATAGAAAGACGGGTAGAGTCGGATCAAAGTAGATGAATCCACACATAGACACTAAAATCCAAAATTCAAACAAATATGGTCTGATCCAAACTCCTTTCGAATAGTTCTGATTAGTTTTTATCAACCCAAATTCGAGCAAACCGATAATACGAAATTTGAATTGCCACCTCAAATAATCTTGTAATATTTGCAATATGAAAATGTCTTCCATATGCTATTTGACTATCTGATTGTGTGGATAATGTGTTTCAGCTGCCAATTTATTGTTCTTGGACACACCAGCTGGGGTTGGATTTTCTTACACCAATTCAACTCTCAACATTACTCATGGAGATAATATTACAGGTTTGTTTTGACGTTAGAGTTGACAATTCAAATTTTAAATAACGGACTCTGTTATATAAAGGTGCGAGCCGGGTTGCATATTTTACATATTGCCAACTCTATTCCACGTAGAGGTGGGAATTCGGGTTTTAGATCGCGAGGCATGTCGGGTTTTACAGTAAGTTGTGATCCTACCCACACAAAATGTGGGTCTAGTTACAAATCTTCGCAGGTTCAGATTCAAATTACTAGCTCCAATCGGATGTCAATGATTGAATGTAGACATGAACTCACGGGCACCCGAAACCGGACTCAAAACATTGTGGTTCGGGTCACATACAACGACCAAGCCTCAGGTCAGGTTGAGAAGTCCGTGTAGAAGTGCGAGTCGGGTTGGGCAACCTCGCATGAGTCCACATTTTTGCACGTAACACCCATTCCCAACTTGCAACCCGAACTAACTCACCTATTTCGAGTTCAATCGAAAAAGCCGAATTGCCACCCCAACTCATTGTATACAATTATTTATTTGGCATTGTTTCAACTAAATAATATTATGTATTGATAATTATTGTTTCATGAAATTGCAGCTCATGATTCACATACATTTCTTGTGAATTGGTTCAAGAGGTTCCCACAGTATTTTTCTAATGAGTTCTACATTGCAGGAGAGAGCTATGCAGGTAGTTTTAAACCTAAACTGAAACGACATCGTTTTAATTTGCGTATCATATATTTTAGTGCACGATGAAAAAAAATTGCTAAATTGGCTCATAAATTGACTCACAAATCGTTTCAATCATTTCAAGCATTCTCGGATTGGTTTAATCTAGAACTTATAGTTTGGCCCCGTTTCGAGTGATGCTCACTCTAAGTAATGTGATATTAACAAAAATATAAAACGATTGAACCAACATTCAACGGATGTTGATGTCGGAAAATGTTAATTCCAATCGAGTTTAAATGGTTGGAGGACTATTTTCTGCATACGATCGGATACTAAAAATTTAGAGACTATTTTGATAATTTTCATTCTTATTCATATAGTATGTTTACACTTTTTTTTAAGTTTTGATTTTAAGAACAATTGATCCTTTAATATTATCATTTACAGGGCACTATGTACCACAGCTTGCTGAGGTTATTATTGAGGAGAACAAGAAATCACAATCTGATGATTTTATAAATCTCAAAGGTGTTATTGTAAGTACAAAATATATATACACATGTATATATTCATTTATTTTATCTAAAATTAACCGATATAATATATTATGACACTATGACATCTTATATTTTGAATTGACAATTTGTGTCGTGAATTAACCGATATAATAAAAAGTACGGGGTGGGCCAAACCGGGGCAAACCTGCTCATACCCGGGTAAAAAAAAAACCTCGCATGTTTATTGTGACAATATATGTAGGTCAAAGTCTGGTACTATCGGGCCAGTGATGACCCGCAGGTCGTTAGCCTCTATGCCATATTTACTAATGTGCACTTCCAATTTTTACAAGTTATTCACTATCGAACTAATTTTCTTTTTGTTTGCTACTAATTAGCGACAAACACGTGTACGTGCAGGTGGGAAATGCACTACTCGATCTAGAAACCGATCAACAGGGGATGATGGACTATGCGTGGGGACACGCACTGATCTCAGACAATGTATACCAAACAATCGTTCAATTGTGCAATTTTAGCCAAACAAGTCAAAGCACAGAGTGCAATGCTGAGCTATCAAAATACTATGCATTGTATGATATTATTGATATGTACAGCTTGTACTCTCCAACTTGTCCCCTGGCAAGACCTTTTGCTTCGGCTGCATATAGTTCCATGGGAGTGAACAATGTTGGGGCATTTTCGTCCAATTCGATCCCTTTCTCGACTGTACGTATTTGTATTTTATTGTTTATATTGATACGGTACTCTGTGAATTTAGATTGATTAGAGCAGACAATTTGGATTTTGGATTAAGGTGGAATCAAATTTTGAGGTCGGGATTAAACTAAAGGTGGCAATTTGAATTTCGGGTTGGAAAGGAAAAGCTCAAAACCGACCCCAAAAGAGTGTGAGGTTGTGGATTTGTTTGACATGACCCAAAATCTACATAACCGACACAGCCCGATCCCAACCCAAAAATTGGTTGAGCCCATTTCGTACGATCTAGACTATAAAAAGCTCTGTAAAATTTCAGGTGCCCACATGTCCAACTCAAAATTGCAAATTCTAGGGGATGGCAAGGAGACAAATATGAAACGAGTTCTGTAATCCACATCGAATCTAAGAATTTTTTTTGTAAAACCTTTCCCGATCCAACTTATTTGGCTAATTTATTTTCAATTTTTTATATAGAAAAAGTAGTTCAAATTAGGGTTTTAAATAATTTGACATGGTATATTGCAGGAGATTTTGGGGAAAATACCAGCAGGAGCAAGGTATGATCCATGCTTGATGAACCATGCAACCACATATTTTAATCAGCCAGAAGTTCAAAAAGCTTTGCATGCCAATGTCACCAACATACCTTATCCATGGATACTTTGCAGGTTATATATAATTTTTTATTATTATAAATCACAATTCTATGTAATAATTAAATTGTAAAAATTTTCTATCAAAAAAAAAAAAATTGTAAAAATTTATCTTATTTTTCTAAAAATGTAATTATAATTTATGTATTACAGTTCTGAGGTGAACAATGCATGGAGAGATGTAGCTTTCTCAGTCCTCCCAGTGATCAAAAAGCTCATTGATGGAGGCATCCGTGTTTGGGTTTTCAGGTAATTAACAAAAACTTTAGGCGCGCGAGCACACACACACACATATATATATATATCGGACCAGATAATAGGCGGTCTTGGACAGGACCGGATTGGAAAATCACGTATCAAATTGAACTAGACTGACTGGACCAAAAGTTTGCGATTCAATCTGGACCGAATGCTTTTACAAAGAACCGAACCGAATCCATCCAGTCTTGTCTAAGTCCGGTCCATTTTGGTCCAAAACACTTCAAATCACACACACACAAACCGAACTGAATCCATCCAGTCCCGTGTGTGCGCGCGCTAGACAAGACTGGATGGATTCAGTTCGGTTTGTGTTGGGTTTGGGTTGTGGGCGGGGGGGGGGGGGGGCAAACAAAAATATAATTACCTCTATCTTCCAAAATAAGTGTCCAAATTTCTATTTTTTAGAAAATAATTAACGTTATACATTTTCTACTGTACCCACATAATCACTCGTCGTAACAAACTTCAGGTATCAAGTCCGAGCCAAAACCCAATACCAGTCCGGATAGAGTTTTTGGTCACCCCTTTTGGTCCGGGTTCAGTGCAAACCCTAGAATCAACAATGATCCGTTTGCCAACTCTATTAATTTCTAATCATACCACACATCCATCAAAACATTCTCACATCTGCTACCCATTTCATGTCTTGGCAAGCTCTACACTATAAAAATTTATTCTAAGGAACATTCTTAAATCAGAATCTACACACACACATATATGAATATGAGCATTTTTCAGTAATAGTGGAATCAAATTATTAATAATTTGAGTTTGATATTTGTTGTTTGATACTAACAGTGGAGACACAGATGGAAGAGTTCCAGTGACATCAACAAGATACTCATTGAATAAACTTGGATTGAACATCACTCAAGATTGGACCCCATGGTACAACCATAGAGAGGTAACAAATTACAACTCTAGCCTTTTGATTCCGTCGCAATTACCAATTCTTTTTGTAGTGTTTGCAAGAGTTCATGTGATTCAATCGATTCAACTAGCATAATGAAAACGAGATTCCCGTTGTTCATGTTAGAACTATAGCTTTCGGGTCATAAAAATGACTCTAGAATGAAAATTTCATTCGCATTCTCATTCTCATTCCATTGCCTAAATTTTGGTGGAACTGTCCGTTCGGATTACGGGTCATTTTTGGCTGAAGTTCGGCTCAAAAGACCTAATCTTAACCCGATCCGAAAGAGATGGGAGCTGAGTGCAGGTTTTTTAACCTGAAAAACTATCAGGCTAGTTTGGGTTGACTAAAACTCACAAAAGTAGAGGTTGAATTTCGGATAAACACGTGGTGATCTGACCAAATTACAAGCCCTAATTCTTGGTTTGCGGTTTTGATATGTGTGATAGGTTGGAGGGTGGAGTATAAACTATGAAGGGTTGACTTTTGTAACGGTGAGAGGAGCAGGACACCAAGTTCCCACTTTTGCCCCTAAGCGTTCTCTGCAGCTCATCACTCATTTTCTGGCCAACGCCAACATGCCTTCCATAGCTTTTTAATTTCATTTCATGAGTTTCAATATCTATGTTTGTAATGAACAATCTAAATATATGATCAATATGCATGTTCTGATTTATATTATTTCATCGTCTCAATGTGTTTTTTCTTTTTTTTCTTCTCATTCTCATTTCAACTTTTTAATCAAAACTACCTTAAAAGATCATATATTATTTTAGACCCGCCTAGATCCACTCCTAAATTAGAGCTAGCAAATTTGGACCCACAAGAGGTCACCCAAAACACTACCCTCATCGTGTTCTGGTCACACAAATAAGAACCGGTCAATTCTTGGTTTGGATCGGGCAAACACATATTTTGTACCCAAAACCTAAAATCTGATCTGAAACTCGCAGCCCATGTGGGTCGGGTTAGGCCTTTTCAACCCAACTCGACCCAAAACCTGAAATATAGGGTGGAGACGCAACTTGTACTCTAAGACCATGTTAAAGTAACCTCTAACCCAAAAGATCAAACTTATATATCAAGTAATATCACTATTAGACTTCATATTTTTTCAACGTGGGCTATATTAACAAAAAGAAAATACGAAGCTCCTATTTCTCGATGGAATCAAAAGTATCAAAAACTTACTTGGTGAGTCTTCAAATTCTATAGGTTGGCAGATGGACGATTGTGCTTTTGATGGCCTTATGTTCGTTACCACCCGAGGCGCTGCTTGCCAAGTCCCAACACTTGCTCCCAAGCATTCTGTGAGGCTGATTAAGCACTTCCTGTCCAATAAGAACAACGTTTGGGTTAGAATTTTTGTTCAAAAATAGAAATATAAAATCAGAATAGGAATGATATTCTCCTTGCTCATAATTGAATTATGGTTATGAATATCTCATTCTTGTTGCATATCTGCTAGGACAAATAAATATATTTGTTTTAGTTGTCTGTTAACTATATAGATGAGTAAGATAAGTCAAGAAAGGAATTTCTTATTTTGATTGAGTTAAAATACTATGGGTTAACGTTATAAACAATCCTCCAACTAAACCAGCATATCATGTTTGACCCTCCAACTGATCCTTATACTATACAATCTCATCACCATTGATCAAAATAAATGCTATATAATTCTATGTTGGCTAACGTAGCTTTGTCGCTGTCGGGGGGCTTGCTTATTGGTTTCCCCTGCATGGAGGGTATATCGGTTATGTAGGTCTTCTAATAATGAAGTTCTACAGATACTCAATGTAAAAGAATAACATCCCCTAATTGAGCACACATGCAATTAAAAGAATATGGACAATAATTTCATGAAAGCAAAAAAGATGTGTACCTGCTGTTTTCATCTAGAACAGTTAGAAGTAGAAGCGGGGCTCTCTTGTGTAATTCCGTATGGAACCACTAAATTCTTGGCTCAATCGTTACATATTCGGAAGCGGGAACAGAAGCTGGATGTTAACTATCGGATAAAGCAGCCCAGAAACGTTACAAACCAATACACAATAAATCATAAAGGCGCTTAACATAGACCTGTCCATATCTGGAGACACAACGATAGATATATATGAAGAGAGAGAGAGAGGTTCTAAAATTTCAATTATATTAATATAATGCAGTAATCTAATCCTCATGTGATTGATCAGAGCAATCTCTTCTAGTTTACAACTAATCAAAACAATTATATACTAAATTACAACAAACAAAACAAGAGATCAAAACAATGCATGAACTAATTGGTACAATCCCTAAAACATGATGATAACACCATGAATTCCTCATTCCCCTAACTCTATATCATCAAGTTGCTTAAGAATTGAAAAATCCTGGACCTGCACGTGAAAGAAGTTCCTTGCCAGCATCTTTTCCCATCATAATCATATCCTCAAGAGCGTATGGGCCTTTTCTAGAAGTTTCAAGCACTGAAATAAAATATATATAAAGAGATAGAATGAGCGCAAATTAAAGAATGGTCATCCTCAATATGAAATATGTATGACAATTTAACCTGAACCCGACAGGAGCCCAATGTCCCCGACCCAAACGGGGCACAGGACGGGGAATATTTTCAGAGAATGGGGCTGGCCGGGGATAAAAAATCCTCGATCAGGGCACGGGGTGGGGGCGGGGAACTATAGCCCGCCCCAAACCCGACATATTAAATTAATAATATGATGAATGTTTTTGTCTTTGTTTTAAAACTTAAATATGGATAATATTAATTTATGGTTCATTTAATTTAAAATGTGTTCAAATAAATAATTGTTTAATGTTGTATATGATTAATATTTTATTATACATGTTTTGAAAAACTAAAAATATCAATTTTATGTGATTATATATATAATATTAAAAAAAATGGGGTGGGGAAAAGATCACCTATTGGGGAACGGGGATCACCAAACCCGCCCTGTTGCCATCCTTAAAATGAAATATTAAAAATTGTTTTTCTCTAAGCAGATTGGTAGTTACCTCGGGTCCCATCTGGTGAGGCTACCAATCCTCTGAATATGCAGTTACCATCTTCGTCTCTGCTTGCATAGCCTGCAATAGGAGTGCGACAAGATCCATCCAAGGTTTCAAGGAAGGCCCTCTCACATGTAACTGCTAATCTTGTTTCCTCATGATTCAACGAGGCCAAGTACTTAGCCTGAAAGGAAAGTCCATGGAAAGAAATTAAGAGGTTATCTTTTAGTATGGATAACAAAACTTATCAAGAGGGGAGAAACGTGTAAGAGAAAGAGAAATACTTAAGAAAACCTGACTTAAGTCTAAAACTTACCATCTTTTCATCATCACTTCGACAAGCAATTCCAATTGCACCTTGAGCAACAGCAGGAAGCATCTCATCGATTGATAGAATGGAAGATACATTTTCTGTCATATCTAAGCGCTTCAGTCCAGCTAATGCTAATAATGTTGCTTGGACCACTCCTTCACCGAGTTTTTTTAACCGGGTCTGGACATTGCCCCGAAAATTATCTTCCACCTGCATATATTATCAGCCAAATAATAGATGATAAACAACAGATAGTAGACACTGATCCCAAATACTGCGCAATACATTTAAGAAAACAGTTCTATTAGCATGCCACAAGAAAGGTAAAAATGATAAAGAATAATGATTGGGCCGTGGCATTTATGTATACATCCCTAAACCCCTATAAATTTGTTTCATCGCTCTGGTTTGATAACAAGGTCAACAATGAATCCATCTTCTCTAGAATCTCTAACGTAACCAACCGCGCGTACAAACAGAAACTGTTAATAACCAACTATGATTTGCGATACTCTGAGCAACTAGCATCACTGATACCTCAACTCAGGTTCTTACAAAAAAAAGATGTATGATTTTACTTCTATACAATTTTCAATTTCAGCACACATGCATGATATACTTTGCTATTAAGCATAGTTGATGAGGAAAAAGGTCGATAAAATTAAACTAAATCAATTTATACCTCACTACTATGCATAAGTGATGTGAAATGAGAATGAAGAGTATCCTTAAAACACAATCCTATCAGAACGTTACTGTAATATGATGAGAAAAGATGGAGATGAAAAAAAGATATTTACACTCAGTGATGGATATCTATGAAGGATTTGTGACTTTCTTCTGAGTGATGCAGTACCAATAACACTACCAGCGGGTAGATCTGCCAAAGAAGCTACACTCAAGGAGATAAATGCATCACGAACATCCTCACGTGGAAGGTTGCAAGGTAGAATTGTTTTATCTGGTAAATAGGTTGGAACATCTTTCATTGAGTGAACAGCAATGTCAATATCGCTATTCAAGAGAGCCTCGTCTATTTCTTTAGTAAATAAGCCCTTCCCACCAATGTCTGCAAGTGGTTGACTGAGTATCTTATCACCTGTTGTCTTTATGATCACAATCTCAATTGCCCCTTCTTCAGCTAACTCGGGGTGTGAAGCCATGAGTTTAGCACGAGTCTCGTAGGCCTGAGCAAGTGCTAGTGGACTATCCTACATAAAAAGATAAAATTAAAAACATAGAGGAACATGAAACACCTTGAACAAGTATGAAAGAAGGGACACGTCATATGCAGCTCCAACTTGATGTGAAAGAAGTATTCCTTTGTCATTATTCGAACAAAATAAATAAAGCAGTGACAGAGAAGATAAATCTATTTATTCATCAGCCAAGTCAGTAGAACCATATATGGTTAGGAAATTTATACAGAACTGACAAATGCCCTTTTCCCATTAGTTCAGGATTAAGTGACCTTACAGTTCAACAAGAACGTCTAGTTACAAAGACAAATACCATGAATGTTAACATAATTAAGCAAAAACAAGTCTATATTTACACATTGAACCATTTCGTCCATTTCTAGTACGGAAATGCATATGTGGGTAACGAATGCACATTTCCCATTTCTTAAGAGTTACAAATATTCAACTGACCAGACTTGGATAAGAGACCTTTGGATCAATAAGCCCATATAGGTACGAAGATAAATAAGTTGAATGATCACATAATTAAGCATCAACAATGCTCATTTCCACATTGAACCATTTCTAGTTAAACATTTATTTATAACTGAAAAGTTCCCTTTTCCCATCACTTTAGAATAACAAATGCCCACCCAATCGACCAAACTCATACAAGTGGCCTTTTAGCTCAACAACAAGTTCATCTAGATACAAAGATGAATACCATGAATGTTTGCACGGTTAAGAAAAAGCAATGCTACACTTACACATTGAACCATTTCTGACATTTAGTTATAACTGACAAATGCCCTTTTCCCATTTCTTCAGAATTATAAACACTCAATGGACCAATCTCATATAGGAGACCTTTTAGCTCAATATGCCCAAGATATGAACATAAATAACATGAATGTTCACATAATTAAGCAACATCTAATCAACATTTCCACATTGAACCAGTCTTAGAAGAAGAATTTTAGGAGAAACACAACATGATACACATAGTACCAAATATCAGTGAGCTGAAAATTAAACTAATCAACACAAATCGTGCAAATTAGCATCACAACTTATAGTGTTGACCAACCTCAGATGCATAAATAACATCAATATTCGCACATGAAATAAAAACAAAGCTACATTTCAACATCGAGCAAATTCTAGAAGAACAAATTTAGGATAAATGCAACATGATACGCACATTACCAAATATCAGTGAGCAGAAAACTAGATCTAATCAATATCAGAGCTGAAACACAGCATGATAACACGCAGATTACTGAATATCAAAGAGCTGAAATTTAAATATAACTAATATCGCAGCTGAAACACAAAAATGCATAAGCAAACCATGAAAATTAGCAACACAAAACTGTTGACCAAACATAAATATTACATGAATCTTCGCATGACTGAGCAAAAACAAAGCTACATTTCCACATTGAAGCATTGAACCAATCCTAGAAGAACAATTTTAGGAGAATCACAACACGATACACCTATTACCAAACATCAGTAAACTGCAAACTAAATCTAATCAATATCGGAGCTAAAACACGTAACGATACACGCAAATCACCAATTATCAGTAAGCTGGAAACAAAATCAGATCAAATCAGAAACACATGAACAATTCACGCAATAGCAACACGAAACAGTTCGTTCAAACAGCAAAAGCTCGAGAAATAGTTCAAATCGAAGCGAAAATTCAAATGAAAAGTACCTTCCTCTCGTGCCAATCTTAAGCAGAGCGACCTTGGAAGTCTGTGTCTGCTGTTCAACAGCCACAGATGCCCTAATGACTCCAAAATTGTGCTTCCTCGGAGCGAAGCGTAACTTGGAGGAGCCGAGAACTGAGACCGATCCAGCAGCAGAGAAGCTGAGAGGACATGAAGCGCGAGGCGTGAGAAGCTGATTCGTACGGAGAGACGATAGATTCTCCATTGCAGATTGCGAACTGCAGATCTCAGATTCTTAAGAGCTCGTCGTCTTCGATCGATCGGAGAAGAAGAAGAAGAAGAGGATATGAGATATAGTTTTGGCTTTGAAGATTTTCAAAGATGGGTTTGGATTGGGTTTTGTCAGCGCAGTGGGACCCACTGTTGTGCGTTTTTATCTTCATTTTTAGAATTTACATAGTAACTATTTAAAAATTACTAATAATATAATTAGAATTGACAATTTGGGTCGCGGGTGTAATATAGGACGAACCAAAAATTCACGTGTTTTGGATTTTGTAACTTTTATCAGTCATAATTATTTTTACTAAGCGTCGAGAGCATCAAACAGACGTTGTTAGATGAAAACGTGTGTGTGTTTTTGCCTAGTCCGCGGCATGTCAATAATAGTAATAATAATCACATAGTTGGTAAGTTTGACTCAAACACGTAGACATCCAAAAATTCAATCCCCATTTTTGCAGTTTCAAGTTATGTAAAAAAAAAATCAACTTTAATGTAAGTTCGAGCAAATTTACACGGGCGCACGCATTTTAAAATAAACACGTGGCTCGTTTAAGTTCATTGACTTAACATGCTTAACAAGCAACCGTTTGACTCATACCCTGCACCTTGTTCACAATGAGTAATTTGAGAATACCCATGAACAACAGACATGATAACACCAATATTAATAGTCTATTATAATTCACAATGTGACATCTTGAACAACGGTTAATATATATACTGTACTATACGAAACTAATAGTTTACCACTTCATTGTCATTTCGTTCACTTTTTGTTGTTGTACTGACTCGAGTCCACTTGGAATAGAAATTTACAATATGATTGGGGTAAGTTATAGTGCACACACCTTAAATTTTAACTTAACGTGCATGCTACTCCAATGTTAAGGAGCTTCAAGGTGAAAAGTTCTTTTAATATATCTTAAGTTGTCTCAAACAATTATATGATTAGTAGGATCGAAGTGTGCATCGAGTTATTCATGTGTGAATGTGGGGTTGACAAGTCATATTTGAAGCTGCCTATCAATGTTGTTCACAACAAGATATATAATGTTAATTTCAAAGAAATAGAGGTTTGAATAAAAAAGGCTAAAAAAGAGAGTTGCTCATAAAACTAGTGGCACATTCTCTTCCAAATATGATGTGAATGGCTTCAAGCTACATGTTAGAGTCGTGTGCGACCCTCGAGAGAACAATTAATTCGTTTTAGTAGGGTTTGAAAAGGTCGGGAGAGCCACAACTTCCATTGGTGCTCTTGAGTTGTACTATGTGCTAAAAGAAATGTCATATTTCACAAAGTGTGATCGTAATTTCGTAATCTTAAATGAGCATGTGTGAAGATTAACTATAAAGCCCACATAACTAATTAATACATGATTATCACCTTTATACACGATATATTGTACTTAACGCATTATAATTCGGTTAAGTCACAATTTTTTTTTAATGACCCATTATTTTGCATAGCATTTGAGATATATATTATTGCTTTATTTAAAATAATTCATCATAAAAATATTATTTTGTAACTTATTTTCTAAAAACAGAAAGTTGGTATTTACTCGATATTAAATTTAAAAATTAAACGTTAAAAGGAAAAGAAGTTTCTGGGACTTTCGCATACGGAAATCACCGAACTGCCACTGACTTTGTACTTATTTCCTGTCAGCCAACACCTCATTAAGTGCGTGGCATCTATGTAAATATCCAGTAACCACAAGTGCATTTTCGGAAACAAAATTTATTGTTCCCGTCCTCCTCCTTCGCATCTCTTAGCACTTTCTATTCATCGCTTTGCTCACAATCTCATTTGCTCTCCATTTTCTGTTCCCAAATCGATCCATCGCAAGCGATTCCCGATCCGGAGACGAGCCGATCTCAGTTTTCATTCCAATCAGGTAATTTTTTTTTTGCTCAATTCCATTCAATTAAGCTCAATTTTTACCCTAATCGATTCAAATTCGTCGTCTTTTTTTTTTTAAAATATTTTTTGGAACCGTTTTGGTGGATGAAATTGCGATTATTTGGAGGTTGATTTGTTGTTTTTTTTGATCGGATTGAAAAAAAATATCGATTTGGGGATTTTGTTCAGCTCAATTTTGACCCGTATTGATTTAAATTTGTCGTTTTTTTTTTGTTTTTGGATTCGTCTTGATGGATATTGCGATTATTGGTACGAATAATGAGATTTATTTGAAAAAATGGTTGTTTTTTGTTGCTCCAATTGAAAAAACATCGATTTGGGGATTTTGTTCGATTCAATTTTTTGTCTGTTTTTTTTTAAATCGTTTTGGTGGATATTGCGATTACTGGGCGGCGTGTTAGATCTATTTGGTACTATTTTTTGTTCCAATTGGAAAAAATCAATTTGGGGATTTTGCTGATTGTTTAGAGTTCAAATTCAATTCAGGTCAACTCATTTTTATCCCTGAAGGAATTCATAAAAACTCACTTTTTTTTTTTTTGTGTTTTTGTTGATGTCTTTGGAATTGTTTCGGGAATGGAGTTGCTATATTTGCTCTAGTTAGATCTCTTCGGGAAAAAAAATGTTGTATTTCTTGCTCCAATTGAAAAATAATCGATTTGGGATTTTTTCCATTAAATTTCGTATGTGTCTATTCAATTTTGTTGATGATGTCTTTGGAATTGTTTTTGGGATGGAATTGCGATTCTGGAGAGGTGTCGTTGGTTGTATTTGAATTTTTTTTGCTGTTTTGTTGCTCCAATTGAAAAAACATCGAATTGGGGATTTTGTTAGATTGTTCCACTGCAATTATTTGTTTATTTTATGTACTTTACCACTACTATCTGGCTTCTATAATGTGATTCATCTTAATATTTCAGGAGTGTGATATTTGTTAATGAGATTTTCATAAGCTCATCAGCAACCCAAACTTTCAGCTATGCGAGAATATAGACATGTAAGCCGTTTTGGATTCAACATTGAAATTCATCATTATCTTATGTATGGCTGTTTAACAAGTAAAGATTTGCTGTTTTGTTTTAAAATTACACTGCGGTGTTGATTTTGTGTTGATTATATTCATGTTTAGGAGCTTGAAGATTATGATGAGTATGAGGATGAGGGGGAAGAGCAAGAGTATGAAGAGGAGGAGGAGGAAGAGTACGAAGAGGAAGAAGATCCTAAACCTACCAAAGAAGAACTAGAATACCTTGAGTTAAGATCACGTTTGAAAGAAGCAATTAGAAAACAGATGAAGAAGGAAAATGGTTCTTCACTTGGCAATCGGCAAGAAGCGAAGATTAAACCTCCAAATGATAAGTGAGTTGTAAATGCAATATGTGAATTGGGTTTTTCTTTTTGAGATAATTTCTCTGCACTAGACTTTTGATGTCATTGTTTTATATATCAATTATCAGTGCCATGTTGTGAACTTCAATATAAAACTACTTACAGGTTTTGACATTGGGTTAGTACTGTTTCCTGAGATGTTAACTTTGCACGTGGAATAATTAGGCGTTCACATGCACTCTTTGATCCTATCGTAGACCCATTTCTTACTTTGGGAGTTGATGTATGTTTGTTTGGGGATCACATTTTATTCTACTAATTGTTGGTACTGTGTATTTTTTTCTTTCAACTTTACTTTAGAAGCCGACTCAAATTCGCAGTTGTGTTGTATATGTTAATTTCAGAAGTTATGTACTTATGTACATGCCGGGGGTAATTTCAAACCCAACGAGCTTGCAGTTCTAACTTTGTTCTGAAATAATTGTTTCATGATGTTTTGTTACAGTTTTGGATCCTTCTTTGGTCCTGCTAAGCCAGTTATTGCTCAACGAGTAATTCAAGAGAGCAAATCGTTACTAGAGAACCAGCATTTAGCAGCTAAACATCCAAATTCCCAACATGTTGTAAGTATAATATGTCCTTGTTCTGTCATAATATGTTACACTTCATTCATGCAGTATATGTGAATGCTATCTCTAACTGTTATGTCTATGTTTCTGGGCGTTTTTACTTCCCTTTGATCTGCATGAACGGTGTCACACTCGAGTTATGATGAAAAAAATAGTCTGGAGAGTTTGATATACTCTTTGGCTCATCTTTGTTCTAAATTGTGACTAGTTTAGGTTTCTAATACTGAATCTCATATTTAGTTCAAATTTTATATTTTTATCATGTTTCTTTCAACCCCTTGGGGAGATCCGGAGCTTTAGTTTCTTGGATGCCCTAGGAGCATACTGTACAACTTTCGTTTATGAGAGGGGTATTGAGACCAAATTTTCCTTTCATAGATGATGAAATGATATTTTGCTCTCTTTTCCTTCATATTTTAGTAAAAAAATTAACACACCTGTTCAGGATTAGATTATGACTTCTGTTACTTGTTGAACCTTTTTTTTTCTCTGTTATGTATGAAAACTATCATATTTTAGTGATCCACGTGGATTGTGCTCTGACATTTGATAACTAAATCTTGAGCTGAGCTCATCTGTTTGAAAATATTTTGAATACTCATTAATCTGTTGGAGATATATGCCATTTTATTTATCTTGATAAAATCATTTGCCAATGCAGAATAAAAAGAGCTCTACTTCTGCTACTGCAGGACCAAAGGCTGGAGTTCATAAACCGGCGCCCAGAGTCACAAATGAGGTATTATTAAGAGAAATTTGATCTGGAGAATCTGTGAAAAAGGTTTCATATTTGTCGTAACCTTTTTTTTTTTGTATGCTCATAGATGCGGCTAAAAGTGAAAGCTCAAAAACTTAAAGATACAAGGGACTATTCCTTCCTTTTATCCGATAATGCAGAACCTCCAGCTCCTGCAAAGGAATCTTCGGCTCGAAGTTGGCCCACTTCCAGATCTGGTGTGTTACTGCTTTCTATATTTGGTCAATTGATTAGAGACATACTATTTTCATTGAGGAAACTTATACAGGTCTTTTGCTGATATTGAAGAATCTCAATCTACTCAAGTACCGTCTAAGAGTAGACCAACATCGGGTGATGGTAGAAGGCATTCGAATGGTGATTATGAACAAAGGAAACCAATGAATGGTCACGTGCATCCTAAAGTTGGGTCCAGCAAGTTAACTTCTGCTAGTAAACCTAATTCAGCATCTTCGGATCCTAGAAAACAGCTCGGTAGCAGGAATGGGATTGGTCCTGGTAGGCCTTCGGGACCAAAAGCTATGCCTTCGAAGATGCCTGTTGCAGGCTTGGAAAACAGGGCGTCCGCACCTGGTTCGAAGAGTTCTTTGCCTGCCTTGCACAGACAACCCTCTTCGAAATTACAGTCATCAGTTCCCAAACAGCCGCAGCACCAGGAACAGAGAAAACAGCAACAGCACCTTGAACAGAGAAAGCCACCACAACACCTGGAACAGAGAAAGCAGCCGCAGCACCTGGAACAGAGAAGGCAACCACAGCACCAGGAGCAGAGAAGGCAACCACAGCACCTGGAACAGAGAAGGCAACCGCAGCAACTAGAACAAAGAAGGCAACCGCAGCACCTGGAACAGAGAAGGCAACCGCAGCACCCGGAACAGAGAAAACAACCGCAACACCTGGAACAGAGAAAGCAACCGCAGCATCTGGAACAGAGGAAGGAAAGACAAGATCTTAATAGGACCAAAGTGATGCCAAAACAGCCCGTGGCTTCATCAAGGCCTCAGGTTTAAGTCCCTCTACGTCTCTAGATATATACAATTATACATACACTGCTCACAACCATTACTGTTCTTTTCTGATGATTATCAATCTGACCCTTAAACAGATAAAGAAGCCACTGAAGCCAAACCCATCACGTCCTATTCAAGATCAGCGCCCCAAGAAAAAGCCTTTAAAACGTTTCTTTGACGACGATGATGACGAAGGTGGAGATGCGATTGCTATGATCAGAAATATGTTCAGGTAACACTCCTTATTTTGATTTGAATACACATTAGCCTTTGCAAAGTAATTAGAAGCTTAGAACCTCAACTATCCATTTTTACCTAATATGATCAGTGTAAGACATAAATTTCTACTCTCTTCCTGAAAGAGAAAAAGTGAATCCTTTTTAATGAGTTCAGTGGTCTAAGAAAATGTAAATGGGTGTTTCTAGATGATTTATATGCAGTGCTCGATTCATCTCTCTTGTAGTTAATATAGGTCATTGGTTGCTGCAATTTCATTCACTCATAATAGACCCAACATTGGCAAACTGTTTGTACACAGATTGGGCTCTATAGGCATTACTTATATCCTCTCAATCACTATAGCTATCTATTTCCCAATATTTTCTGTAAACGTTATCATTTCGCCGACAAGCGGACAATGTCTATTCATATATGATATTTTAGATCCTAATTTAGTCCATTTTGTTATCGAATTTATTGGGTGCAACTGTGCAAGTATTTAACATATACTGAAATTTTACAGGTATAACCCAAATAAGTTTGCTGGTCGTGATGAGGATGATAGTGACATGGAGGCAAACTTTGACGATATCTTGAAAGAGGAGAAGAGAAGGTTAGTATGGTTCACTCTATTCGTAAATGATAACGATTGAAGAGAATTTGACTTCTATCCATGTTGAGATGTTTCAGTATATGCCTTTATCTCTTGAATTTTACCCCAATGAAGTTGACTATTTCTTGATATCTATTTTAACATGCTTTTTACCTATGGTTTTATTTCCTACAAAGTAGATGATTTTTTTTATATCTATTTCTTAGATTCATGTTTTTGTGACTTGCCATTTTCTTCTATATTCTGTGCGATGTCTGAGATGATGTGAATTTGCGTTTTCAGTGCGAAAATTGCGAGAAAGGAGGATGAGGAGCAAGCTCGCTTGATAGAGCAAGAGGAAGAGGAGGAGCGGCGGCAGAGGGCTCTAAGAAAGAAGCGAAAGCTTGGTCAGCGGTGAACTTAGAGAGTCGAGTTTAGTTTGGTGGTTTGATTTAGCTGCATTTTCAGGTTTAATTCAACGTTTCCTCTCATTTGTGCTCTACCAATTTTGTTGACTTGTTATTATTCAATTGTAGAAAGTATTTTCCAATTCTAATGTATTATTTTTATGTTGCCAAATTGTTTTGTGTGTGGGTTTAACAAAAATGTGCATTCATGTGGATCAATGGGTGAAAATTGATCTTATTGTTGTATCATAATTTCTTCTTTTTGTGCTTTTTTGAACATCGATACGAGTTTATGGCAAAAATGTGAATACATGTGGATCTTGCTGTTCTTTTGGTACATTGTATTGATCAATGGCTGAAAATTGCATTCAGTTAACATTGTATTATCTTAGTGTTGTATCATAGTTTCATTATCTTTTCGTGTTTTCGATGCTGAGTTTATGGGCAAAAATGTCCGTGTATCTTATTTTTTTGGGGCACAATGTATTGATGATCAATGGCTAAGTGTTCCATCTCAATTTCTCGTTTTCGTATTGATCGATACGAGTGTATGGCCAAAAATGTGAATTCACGTTGATCTTGCCATTTTTTAAATTGATCGATCCAAGTTTATATGCAAAATATGAATTCGTGTGGATCTTACTATATTTTAGGTACATTGTACTAGTTTTATCCAAATGTTATATCTCAATTTCTTCTTCCTTCCATGTTTTCAACATTGATTGATTCGAGTTTGTGGGCTACAATGTGCATTCGTGTTGATATTACTATATTTCTCGGGTCATGACTAATGAATGAAAAAACATTATTATTTAACCGTTTCAAAAATAAAATGATAATTTAATATATTTTAAATTTTATGTGACTACCAGACTAAAAAAAATTAACGTCAAAATTTTGGATATATATTTGAAAACTCAAGGACTAGTTTAGGGTAAAAATGTCTAGTGACCAAATTGGATTTATATGAAAAATACATTGATATTAGTTTTCACCATTATTTAAAAGTTGTAACTTCTAGGCTATTGGCCAATGTCAACTATCTATTACGTTAGATTGACATGTTACAACATTTTTTTTACTTCCGCGCATTGTCACGTCAACATCCACTGACAAAAATAATTATTACTTTTAGTCGATTAAACGTACAAAATTGAAAGTTTGTGTATTTACTCGCACAAAAGCTGATAACAGAGTCTATTAATATATTTGGTGAAAGTTTATTAATGAAAAAAAAACGTTGTTAAAAGTAAATCAAAATTTAGGACATAGACGAAATTTTTTTTAGTTTTCGGCATGACTGAACAATAATGAATTCGATTAGTAAGATACTGTCAACATTTTTTTTTTATAAAAAAAAACAATTTTTAAAATTATGAATAATTTGAAATTAACTATTCTAATTGGACCAATTTTTTTTTTTCGGCATGACTGAACAATAATGAATTCGATTAGTAAAATACTGTCAACATTTTTTTTTATAAAAAAAAACAATTTTTAAAATTATGAATAATTTGAAATTAACTATTCT
>JAYMTF010001934.1:0-20554 GCA_036897485.1 Pelargonium nanum | reverse complement strand
CGCTTTTTCGGTTTTCCAGTTATTAATAAGATAAACATTCCCCTTAAAAAAAAAAAGTTTGAAGGAGAGTTACCAAACAAACATTTAAAATACACATGTTGATTTGTGCACCATAGCTTATAAAACGACTTCTAACTAATTTGATTTCTTGACAAAGAAATCGTCTGCACATTATCTATTATTGCACTCTCAATCATTCATACATCAGAAAGCGTCCGTTTCTCATTTTTTTCCCATTATATAACCAAAAGCCGCCAAATAGAAACGCCACAAACACTCCACACCACAGGTCTCCAACAACACAATACAACAATTCAGTCTCTGAGCTTCTCTGTGCTGTGCTGTGCAGTGCAGAGCAAAGCTCATCGGCTATGGCGTTCTCCTCCTGTTCCGTCTCCAAATCCTCCCACATTCTCTCGTCTTCTCACGCATTGTCTCGCCAGGCCAAGACCAACTCCACTCTCTCTCACTCCCAATGCCGACCCTCTCCTCTACTTCATCGCTCTCCTCCTGTTTTCAGGTGACAGATCTACTTTTTCTTCACTTGCTTTTTTTCAATTTCTGCTCTGACAGATCGCAGTACGGGCTTTAATCTCCGTCTTCTTGCTGTTGTTTTGTTTTGTTGTGTTGTGTGGAAATGTTTTCTTACATTTTCCTGTGGAGGCTAGAGTGTGTGAATTTTTGCTTCGAGAAGCAGTGGAAGCGCTTTTAAGAAGCTTAGGCTAAGGAGATCGTTGTTTTTATGAGTTCGTAACCTGTGATTATGTTGAAATTGCTACGATTTCTAAGCAAAGCAGACGAACTTTTATAAATTACTATTGTTTTTGTTTAGTTTGATGGTTTATCAGTTCAGTTTAGCTAGCTAACTTGAAATTGCACCGAATCAGAGCTTTGTACTTGAATATTTCACATGTTGACTGATGCGTCTCAAACTTGTGAATTAGAAAGTGATATATACTTATGAACTAAAATTTAAATGACGTTTGTTTTCTTAATTGAGGCTAGAGTGTGTGCATTTTTACCTGGAGAAGCAGTGGAAGCTCTTCCAAGAAGCTTAGGCTAACAAGATCATTGTTTTTTTGAGTTCGTGACCTGTGATTATGTTGTATTTGCTACAATTTCTAAGCAAAGTAGACGAACTTCTAGAGTTCTAGTTATTAATATTGTTTTGTTTAGTTCGGTGGTTTATCAGTTCAGTTTAGCTAGCTAACTTGAATTTGCACCGAATTAGTGCTTCGTACTTGTATATTTCACATGTCGACTGATGCGCCTCAAACTTATGAATTAGAAAGTGATATATACTTATGAACTAAAATTTAAATAACATTTGTTTTCGTTATTGTGTAATAGCCAAAAGGATGAGTTGAATTTTTTTAAGAAAGCAGGGTTAGATGCTTGGTAGTTCCAGAGAGAGCATATTTGAAACATTGCTGTTCTAAGAACTAAAAATTACACTAATAGTTGATGTAATTTGTATAATTGAGGTGGTCACTAGCTGTCAAGTTTACTGTTCTGTATTAATATTAGTGTGCTACAGGCAAGATATTTGGATAATATGTGGTTTTTATGAAGTGTGAAATATTGGTGTTAGGTAGATAATAGAGAGTACTGCCTTATAACTGGTATTAGTGTGGTAGACAGAAAATAGTTTACTTGCATTTTTGCTATGTTTTGGAGTTGGGAGTAACTTGTAGATTGATGAAGAGACCAATAACTATTTTTTAGAAGTTGATCAATTTTTATGCTTAAAAATTCATGAATATGTACTTATGTAATGAGATCAATTGTTGTGCTGGTCTAGAAACAGGCCACAATTTGTTGGGTCGTTAGGAGGTTCTTGAATGCTTTTTATCATATCAGTGTTTTGATAGCATCTTCTCTATTTAGTTGCAGGGGATTTGTTAGCAGAAATTATGTTCTTACTAGTATCTTGGAAACGTAATGATTACTTATGTTCTTAATAGTTGACTATTGGTTGCAAAGACCATTCATTATGATAATAATGCATCATTTCTTGAATCAACACCATCTTTCTAACTGAGCTGATATATCTTTGAAAGCATATTGATGTTCTATGTTATTATATTTTCCTTTCTTTTTCAGGATGGGTTTCATTTCTCACCGGGGAAGAAGAGAGTCATCGAATTTCCATGTGTTTGCTTCAGCTACAGGTTAGTTTTTGTTTTCTTATGATCTTATAAGAAATTGATAGGATATAATTATTGTGTATTTATTGTTTCCTTTCCTTTTTGCTTACCAGTGGATGTTTCATTGGAGAAGTCCCCAGTAAAAGTTCAGCTTCCAAAAGGTGACATGTGGTCTGTTCACAAATTTGGTGGCACCTGCGTGGGAAGCTCAGAAAGAATTAAGAACGTTGCAGATGTAATAATTAAAGATGATACAGAGAGAAAGTTGGTTGTCGTCTCCGCAATGTCAAAGGTGACTGATATGATGTATGACCTCATTGAGAAGGCCCAATCCCGTGATGAATCTTATGTGTCTGCGTTGGATGCTGTTCTGGAAAAGCACAGATTAACAGCGCTTGATCTACTAGATGGAGATGCACTTGCAAGTTTCTTGTCACGGCTACATCACGATATCAGTAACCTTAAAGCAATGCTTCGTGCAATATACATAGGTACTGTCTCTCTCTCTCATTCTCTCTCTCTCTCTCTCTCTCTCCTCTTTTAATCAATTGACTATTTTTCACCACTGTGCAGGTCATTTTGAGTTCTTTAATCTGTGACAAAAAAAAAAATTTATGTTGTGTCATGTCTCTAGAAATGACTCCTATTTTGTTCATTGATTACTTCTTTCGATTAACTGTTAGTTTTCTTTGCTTCTCTTTTGTCTTGTTACATCTCATATTGGTTTACATGCTTAATGCATTGCAGCTGGCCATGCGACAGAATCTTTTACAGACTTTGTTGTGGGACATGGAGAGCTGTGGTCTGCTCAGCTGCTATCATTTGTTGTTGGAAAGGTTTGGTTGCTGTTTTCTCAAAACATTGAAGAGTAGCTAGTGTGTGTAACATTTCCAAGCTATCTGATCTGTTATTGTATGTTTATTTCTATTTTCTAGAGTGGAGTGGATAGCACTTGGATGGACACCAGGGAAGTCCTTATTGTTAATCCTACAAGTGCTAATCAAGTTGATCCAGATTTTATGGCATCTGAAGAAAGACTTGAAAAATGGTACTCCCAGAATTCAGCTAAGACAATCATAGCAACTGGTTTTATTGCTAGTACACCTCAAAATATTCCTACAACTTTGAAAAGAGACGGAAGTGACTTCTCTGCAGCGATCATGGGTGCTCTGTTCAGGGCTCGTCAAGTCACAATTTGGACAGATGTTGATGGTGTGTATAGTGCAGACCCCAGAAAAGGTTTGTACTGCCATCACTTTTGTGTTATTTCTATTCAAATCACACAATCAATCATATGCTCAAAATTCCATCTGTCCACATTCTGATCATTAATTTATGCTAGGGGCTTCCTGTGTGTATGTTTGTTGTGTTTCAGTATGCCACTTGGGCGGTGCATCTCTTAAAATGTTAGACAGAGCTTTATTTGGAGTTTGATTCAGTACTAATGTAACCTATTCTCTGCAGTTAGTGAGGCAGTTGTTTTGAAGATGTTGTCTTATCAAGAGGCCTGGGAAATGGTGAACTTCACTACTTTTCTCATGCTCATCAAATTGCTTAAACTTGTATTCATATCATTAATACTGAGGCTATACGTGCATGTGCAGTCATATTTTGGGGCAAATGTTTTACATCCACGAACAATTATTCCAGTAATGCAGTATGATATTCCTATTGTAATAAGGAATATCTTCAATCTCTCTGCACCCGGAACAAAGATTTGTCGTTCTATTGATGAGAATGAAGATAGCCAAAATATTGAGTCTTTTGTCAAAGGGTTTGCAACAATAGACAATTTGGCTCTGGTAAATGTTGAGGGGTAAGATGTGAGTTGCAGGCTTTCAACATCCTGCTGAACATTCTCTATCTGCTTTCAGATGTCTTAGGATATACGGTCTTCCTATCTTATTAAATATACCTCTGTGCCTTTGTTCTTTCCAGAACTGGGATGGCTGGTGTTCCAGGTACAGCGAATGCAATTTTTGGAGCTGTGAAAGATGTAGGTGCTAATGTCATTATGATATCTCAGGTAAGTTCACTCTCTTTTTTCACCATTATAGTATTTTTCCAATCAGTAAAGTTCAAATGTTTCTTTGTGATTGGTTTTATTCCAGGCCAGTAGCGAGCATTCTGTGTGCTTTGCAGTGCCAGAGAAGGAGGTAAAAGCTGTTGCCAAGGCATTGCAATCTAGATTTAGTCGAGCTCTGGATGCTGGGCGTTTGTCTCAGGTGCTTACATTTGATTTCATTGAACATATGAACTAAAGTATGTGATGCTTAACCGGTGCTGAATTATTCTTATCACTGAACATTATTGGGTTTTTCTTATTAAGGCTACCGAGTGCAAATTGATTGTAGGCTTGGGATAGGTCTCCAAAGAAGCAAGCTTAAACTATCTTTACGTTCTACACCTCTCCCTTGGTTACCTACAAAGTCTAAAATAAAAGATGCAGAATATTCTTCTATTCACGAACCATTTGTAAATTCTAGCCCCTAGAACCTGGTTGTTTGTGGGGTGTTTTTCTCTCTTAAAGCTTTAAGAAACATTTTTGGGGGCCATTTAGAGAGTGAAATAGCATATGGTTATCCGGTAGGTTTCCGGCAAACATTTTAACTGTTACCTGGTTAACTTCTGCACTCATTTCTGACTCATACTTATCTACTTCTCAATCTATATTGACTTTACTATTCTCAGGTTGCAGTCATTCCAAATTGTAGCATATTGGCTACAGTTGGGCAAAAGATGGCAAGTACTCCTGGAGTCAGTGCAAGCCTTTTCAATGCCCTAGCAAAGGTTAGTGACTAGGATGTTTTGATTGGCTTCTTACAAATAGATTATAATCAGATAGAAATTATAATCAATTAAAGGCTATAATCAAATTTTAAAATAATCAATTACAGTATGGATAAAAAAAAAATTAATCACTTAATGTGAAAATAAAAAGATAATTACAGTAATGGAAATATACATTTACTTGGTAAAACTAGCTTCTGGTATCTAGCTTATTTTTTCCAGTTATGAGTATTTTTTTTCAGTTACCAAATAAACACAAAAATTGTAATCAATTAGCAGCTTATAATCTGGTTTGACTGGAGCTGATCCAATAATCACTTGATGAGTGATTATATTGATTTCTTTTCTCAATGGTAGTTTGCTTAATTTGAAGCTGATTTTCCTTTCAGTTTGACCTGGTGAGTGATTATATTGATTTTGAAGCTTTACAAGTCTATTGTATGTGGTTCACTGATGTTGGTCGTTGCCTCAGTTTAGCTCATTATTTTAATTTCTTGAACAAACATATCAAATTGTTATTATTTTTTCTGTGCACCGCAGGCTAATATAAATGTCCGTGCTATAGCTCAAGGTTGCTCCGAGTACAATATTACTGTTGTACTCAAGCAACAAGATTGTATAAGGGCCCTAAGAGCAGTCCACTCAAGATTTTATCTTTCAAGAACCACCATAGCAATGGGCATTATTGGACCTGGACTGATTGGTGCTACATTACTTGAGCAACTAAGGGATCAGGTAAACTTGTCCGAATGGAAAGAACTTTAGGAGAAAACAATAAGTTTGACCATAAAAATATAATAAACTTTCTGTTTTTCAGGCAGCAAACCTAAAGGAAGATTTCAACATCGATTTGCGTGTTATGGGAATCACTGGCTCAAGGACCATGCTTTTGAGTGACACGTAAGCAGAATTCTTTTAAATAAAAATTCTTGCTCTCAAATGCTTGGTATTGCAAAATCTTAATGATTGGAATAGAACAGATCAGGCCCCTCCTTTAATTAGCTTATAGTGGTTTTACTTCAATTAGATTTAAGCAAACTTTTCTTGTTAGAGTAGCCTTTTGGCTTTGACATTGAACTTTGCATCACTTGTATTCTGCTTAATTTTGTTTTTTAGATTTTCATTTCCCTGGCATAAATCCACATATGTTATAATGTAAAATTAAAAAATGGGTCTTCAATAATTAGCTTAAGCTTTTAGTTAAGTAGGTCCTCTACAACACAAACATGGAGAAACTTGGATAATCAATGTCATAAAATAGTAAAATACTAAGGTGCCAGATCGTGTGTAGGAAGAGAGGAGCAATTGTTTGAAGCATGAACCTTGTATCTCAGTACCGAGTGGGGAAACAGTCTTTTTTCTTTCCTACTTGAGGAGTAAAGATTTCTATAGTAATTCTCGTTGGTGAGATGCATGTCCTTCAAATCTAGCACGCTATTATTTTTTCACATTATCTCAATCAATCTTATCTCTTGCTTCTCAGTACTCGCCGGCAATTGTTAAATCTGTTTGCTTAATGTTTGCTCCACCAACCAGTTGTTCAGTAATTTTCTCTATATGGTCCTTTGTGTTGTAGGGGTATTGACCTGTCCAAATGGAAAGAACTTGAGAAGGAGAATGGAGAAGTGGCTGATTTGGAAAAGTTTGTTCAACAAGTGCATGAAAATCACTTCATTCCAAATACAGTTCTGGTAGATTGCACAGCAGACTCTACTGTTGCGGGCCATTACTATGATTGGTTGCGGCAAGGAATTCATGTAATCACCCCTAATAAGAAGGCCAATTCTGGACCGCTTGATCAGGTAAAACTCTCCCCATATATGGTAAAAATGATGACCTTACTGAACTTATTTCCTGCCTTTATGTCTTGTACTGCTTTATTAGTCTTCTTTCTCGGTTTGGCCATGGCTTTTCTTCACCCCCAAGAAATATTGCTAGGTGATGTATTATAAACTTATTAGAATGGAAGTGTTTTCGCTTTTTCACTATTGCTGATAGAGTAGCTGACAAGCTGTTATTACTAGTTTCTTCTTCTTCTTTAGATGCCGGTTGTTGCATGAGTCAATATACACTAGAAACTTGTACAAGCCTTAGCCACATCCAATCCAGCCTCAGCCCTTGATCTTTCTATCTGCCTAGCAAAGAGCTTTTGATGGTGACCTACTAGTTGAGATGTTAATCCCGAGCTAGTCCAGTTCTTTCCACTCTGGTACTTAACACTAAATATTGTCAGGTATCTATTATAGTTGGGTGATACTTGAAAAAAATGTAATCACAATGAACATGATTTGATCTCTAGTCAAAGACAATGATATTGTGCAAATTGACCTCCCTAATTCGTTGTCAAGTAACAAAACTGTTCAAAGAACTACCAAAAAAGTTCAGACACACAATATAGAAGAAGGGAATTTGTTATTTGGTGTAGTCTCTTCCAATTTAGCGAATTTTATGTCAGATCATACTGTACTTACTATACTTGTTTTCTATCAAGTTCCTTCTTTTATTTTTCCCTAAATAATTATGCTGAGAGTTGTCGTAACACTTGTACTATCCACGTCCAGTATTTGAAGTTAAGAGCTCTTCAACGACAATCCTACACACATTACTTTTATGAAGCTACTGTTGGAGCTGGTCTCCCAATTATCAGCACTTTACGGGGTCTCCTTGAAACTGGGGATAAAATATTGCGGATTGAAGGCATCTTCAGGTGTCTTTATGTTGACTACTTCCTTTTCTATTCTATTTTTTCTATCTATAAAAATATCTTTTAACATAAGGGCAATCCATCTCTTCTTGTTTCAGTGGCACCTTGAGTTATATTTTCAACAACTTTATTGGTAAACGAGCTTTCAGTGAGGTAGTTGCTGAAGCAAAACAAGCAGGTTACACCGAGCCAGATCCCAGGGATGATCTATCTGG
Organism: Pelargonium nanum; assembly: GCA_036897485.1. Lineage (NCBI taxonomy): Eukaryota > Viridiplantae > Streptophyta > Magnoliopsida > Geraniales > Geraniaceae > Pelargonium > Pelargonium nanum. The sequence continues at coordinate 12,698 of JAYMTF010001934.1, read as the reverse complement.
CACCGATGTTGCTCGAAAGGTACAGTGTCAATATCTTTTAAAATGGGAATGATTAATGTCTTAAAAAATGCCATTTTATCATAATACTATCCTGTAAACTTGTCATTTCAAACAGTTTGTTCTGCTTTTAAAAAAAAAGTATGGCATCGAAGTATGTGATGAACCTAACTACTCAACTTTTTTCATAGTTTTTTTCCCATTGGACTATCTTAGCTAAAGATTAAACTCTTGACCTTGGCTACATTTAAATAGTAGTTGGTTTGTAGACTTCATATTGTGTGTGCTTATAGATTGCTAAACTTGCCTTTAGCAAGACCCAACATTATCTCTTCTGTCAGATTAATGTTCTTTTATGTGTCCATCAAATAATGCGCCGCCTCTGAAAATAGACTAAATAGTTGTACAGTTTGTTTCATATGAGCATTGTGAAATGTCCCTTAACCACTTGTCAAAGCTTATTGAATCAGAAGTGAATCTGTTCAGAGCTACCTATGTAGAGAATCCTTATCATTTCAGTAAATAAATAGCTCTAATTGCATTATCACCAGTTCTAACTTTGCTTTGATTTGAGTCAATAAGCTAGCCTTAATTCAAGCCTTAGATCTGGTAGGAATAGGCGTCATTGAGTTTGAGCATATATATTGCTTTTGCTTATGGAAAAATACTTATTCCGTACCATTATTTATCTGCTTTTGTTTCTATATCCTGTAAATTAATTGCTTTGACCAGGCATCTGAGGCAGTTTTTACGTTTCAGGTGATCATTCTTGCAAGAGAATCAGGTCTGAAGTTGGAGCTATCTGATATACCTATTGAGAGCCTTGTTCCAGAACCATTAAGAGTAAGAACCCGGACTCTCTCTTCACATAAACACACGCATTACATCACATGACTCTGCATAGCTTCACCTTTGATGGACATTCTGATAATGTGATGCAGGCTAGTGCATCAGCTGACGAATTTATGAAGCAACTGCCACAATTCGACCAGGACATGACTAAGAAACAACAGGAAGCAGAGGACGCTGGGGAAGTAAGTATCTCGAAATCATTTCAAGCTAAGATAACCTGTAAATACATTTGCTAGTTCCGGTTTGCTAAGCGATCATCCTTTCCTTCAAAGAAATCGTCTAACTAAGACATTTCCCATGGAAAGAGTAATTATCCATACTAACACCAATATTCTACAATCCGTCCCATTCCAATGATCGGTCACTTCAAAACTTTACATTTTGTTTCAAATTTCTCACCTTGTTTTCTAACGAGCATGAGATGTGTACATGAAGGTCTTGAGATATGTCGGGGTGGTGGATGTGGTAAACCAAAAAGGAGTAGTCGAGTTGCAGAGGTACAAGGAAGACCACCCATTCGCACAGCTATCAGGGTCTGATAACATCATTGCCTTCACGACAACGAGGTACAAGGAGCAACCTCTGATAGTCCGTGGGCCGGGAGCTGGAGCACAAGTCACAGCTGGTGGAATATTCAGCGACATACTGCGTCTCGCCTCATATCTTGGTGCACCTTCGTAAGTTTCTAAGTATTGGATAGGTTGTAGCATCTGTTGTTGCTGTTGTTCCAATAGGCCTTAAATTGTACGTTTCTACGAGAGCTGTGGAATTTACTACTTGGCTCTCTGTGTACTCTCAAAATGATAGTCTTAATAATGTCATAGGTTTTAATCAATGAAATAAAGTGGCATCGAATATAGGATTGTGTACAAACGTGTCCTGCAACTGTTAAATTGTATAGCAAAGTGTTGTAAGTTTGTGGCCCTAGGAATTTGAAGTGTTTTTTTTTTTTTGGAGTATATGGCAGAGGTCACTGGGGTTTAGAAAATGAAGTGTGCTTTTCTAAAATAGATCTAACTAATTTATCTTGGTGATAGATATATGAACAAGTATTTTACACATTGTTGTTAATGATTTTTTCACCATGAGCGCACCATATTAACAAATATATAAAGTTTAATGAACTTTTTTATAATGAATTTTTACCAAAAAAAAATTTGTGATAATTATAAATTAATATATAACAGACTCGTTATTATAAATATTAAATTAAATACAAAAGGTGAACATTAGAATATTATTTTTATTTTATAATTGTTCTTTTTTTATAAAGTCAAACCAAAACATATATTAATTCAAATCACCATGACTAAGGCATGTTGGGTCATACGGTTAAACGCTTTAGATTCTCTTTGAAGTATCGAGTTCGAGCTTCATTGCCTATAATATGGGGTAAGATGGGAGAGCTACCACTTCGCAGATCGATCTGTAAATCCTCAATGGCCATCTTCGAATCGGACTGCACCACCAAACCCGACCAATCTCTACCTTCCACCCACTCCAAGACTTGTCTAATTGCTAATGCCTCCACTACCCCTAGTTACAAACTCTGTGTCGGGTCATGCCCCGATTTTTAATTTTTTAAGACTTTATTTTTAGCTTGATTACAACCCTAGTTAGTAGTTCTTATGTAAGACATTTCAAAGAGATGGGATTGATCAAGTCAAGCCGTCAAGGTGTATTTTTGTCGGTTCCGTCATTTACGGATCAAGGTTTATTTAATGACATCAAAACCTGAAACCCTAATCTAAACCTTCTCTCTCTCTCGCCGAATCAATGGCTAAATCTCCCTTCAAAAACTTCGTCTTTTTTATGCAGAGGCACTTGTCTTCGTCTACATCAACAACCCAACTCTCAGCTCCAGCTTCTTCATTTACAATTGATTACCTGATGAACTCATGCGTGCTTCCCTTAAAATCTGCCCTTACAACCTCTCAAAAGTTCCACCTCAACGAGAACAGCAATCAGAGGTTTGATCCAGTCATCAGTTTGTTCAAATCTCATGGATTTGACACTGCCAACATCGTCATAAGGATCGAGAACCGCCCTGATCCAAAATTTGAAGATCTGGTTGAAAATGGCTTCTCAAGAGAAACTCAGGAGCAAACTGGGGCTGAGGAAAGATGATATAATTTCTTATCCAACTCAGGAGCAAACTGAGTTTCTATTTCAACACTGTCAGGCTGAAGACAGATGATATAATTTCTTATCCAATTTTGGATATGCTATTCACACAAGGATTCGACCAAGGCATAATGTTTTGAAGCTTCTGGCTTCTGCTTTCTTGATAAGTAGATTGTAGATTGGTATGATTTGATCTATAATTCTTATAATAAATTTAAGTATTATGTTAAGTCTTCTTTATTTGTATTTTGTATTTTATACATTTTATCTAAATTTTGTTATACATTTCAAGTCCTAAAGCTCTACTCTACTGTATTATCTTAGTCCCTTTTTTCTTAGTTATCTGATATCTGTGTAGCTCATGTTGATGTGATACTGTAAATCACAAAATCTAAGGTTCATTGGATAGTTTCTTGTAGGTGATTTGTGTCTGTGAATACTACTAACTAATATCAAATATAGATTGACTTCATATATTATCTAGCAATTGCATATCCCATTGATACAAGGATTCAACCAATACATAATGTCTTGACGGTTCTGTTGTCATGTTGTGCTTAAGTCGGGCAATGAAGTAAAATTGCAATATAACCTCAACCCGTTAGGCATAGTTATCCATACCTTAACAAGAATCGTTAAGGTTTTTGTTATTGTTTTCCTTCTTTTTTCCTCATTATGTCTGTTATTGAAATAGGTCTAGAGCTTATTATAATTCTGGAAATGTTTAAGGATTTTTCAGTTTAAATTGAAATCCCCAATGCTTATTTACTGGTAGACAGAGAAACCAGATTGAACTGGAAATCACTACGATCAACACAACCGTATAAACGAGCAGAGTCCTAAAGAAGAACAGTTTAAGATCAAAGTAACTCACCTGAAAATGCTAAAGAATTCACTTGAAAAGGTGATGAGTTTTCAGCTGAGTTTCGGACTGAGGTAGAATTTCGGATCCCTGAAAAATCTTGTAATCGTCTCGGCCTTTTCATCGGAGAGGTCTGTGTTTTCCATAATGTGCTCCTTTGATGCTTTGGCAATTGCTTCTAATGAACCAATTCCTTGGTTAAGCTGAAAAGACAAAACATAGTTCCAAATATTTTTAAGTTAAATTTAACAAGAAAATGTCAAATTAGAATTCAAGTTGTCTTGGTCACAAAACAAAATCCAACTTATACTTCATTGCAATGATTTCCATCCATGTTCAACATGTCAATAATCATCAGAATCATTCTAAAGACTATGTAAAGGGCCAAATTGGTCTCAGGAGGGAAAAAGAGGGACACCTAATCTTTGCCCTTATCACTAGATACAGAGATACAATGGTGGATAATGTCAAATTTTCTTCTCATTTCCACATTTAAAACATCTTAAGCACTTAATAACACAAATTAATGTTGAAGCAAGAGAGTACAAAAAACCACAATGTGAACGAATATATAAGATTGTTTTGTTTTGAACTTACCATATTAGCATCATGACTATCAATGCCTGGTATGGATGTGATCACTCTGATGAAAACCTCCATCCTTTGTACCGATTGGATCCTCTTTACAAATAAATCAGACAAAGTATCTTAGGTACATGTCAAAATAAACTAAAGAACATTCTCCAAATATTAGAATATTTAGAGATTAATCCAACTAACCTCAGTCTTCATTCTTGATACGATATCCTTCTGCTTGCACACTGTAAGTAATTTCAGGGTTAGTTCAAGAAATTACGGGGAAGCAATTGAAGTGAATGTCTTACCCCTGTGAGAGTAGGCTATATTTACGATCTTCTCAAAGCCCATCTCTAAGTCTTGAACTGGCACAAATGCAGGTCTGCCAACTTCCATCCCATATCTTCACCAGATACAAAGAAAAACAAAGTTTCATTAGAATAGCGATGTCACAGTACAAAGAGATCGATGTGGAAATTAGTTTTGTTTAACTCACTTGAAATAAGAGCGGACAAATGAGTCATTTTGCTCCTTGGTTGGGAGGGTCACAACAACATACAGGTTTCCGAACTGCCCCTTCAATTTTTGAATTCTGTAGAAAACAGACTAAAGTAAACATAATACTGAGCGAATATCCAAAAAATGATGGCAGATGAAGTACCTGCTGAAGTTTGACGGGATGTTATCCCGTTCCCATGTTGTCAAAAACACAAATGCCACTGACACACCCCCACAGTTGAAAATGAAGTCCTACAAATGAAATGTTTAATTGAGACTTGAGAGAAAGAAACACTTTTACAGTAAAATGGGAATAGATAGGCAATTACAGGGGAAATAGGGACAATGTTGAGGCGAAAATAATTTGCACTGAGGAAGGAGGAGACAAATTTGATGAAGGAAGGGTGTTGATCATTTTTCCATGTGTTGCTCATCATGCAAACCCCACCACCACCACCTGCAGAACTAAAACGTTTAACTAAACTCCAGCACATAAGATAGGAAAAAAGAATAAGGATACAAATTAGATAATTGAAGTGTCTGAAGAAAGGTTTGATGCAACTCTCAGCAGTCATCTGTAAATCCACACATTCTCAAGAGTGTGAGCCTATTGCAATTATTCTCATCACCAGTTCTATAAAATCAAGAATTAAACATTATAGACATTCATTAAACTGAAGTCTGTCAAACTGTTATTGTGTATAGCAATCAACAGAGTTAGTGAATGTGTGGTATGACCTTACCAACTTAATACCAGAAAACCAGCAAAATGGAAGAAGAAACAGCAATTAATTGATGAACTAAATCGAGTTACAATCGTCTCAATTGCTAATACAGATAAAGCATGATTCGAGCTCAGCTAGGCTCCAAGAAAAGCAATCCGATGAGGAAAGCTTCAAGAGAAGAAGAAGCATGCCGAAGCATGTACAGAGAAAAGAGGAAGAAGACACAGAACCAAATCACTCAACAAAACATTCCTGCTCCTGGAGTTCCTTTTTATTTGTTACTGATGCCATCTCAATGGCTCTTGGGCTGGGCTTGGAAATGACTTGGGCTTGGGCTGCTTACCATGGGATGGGTCACTCCAATGTGTCAATTTGTGTGTGTATATAATAATATTATGTTGATGTACTTTTCTAAATAGCTGAACAGTTCAAGAATTTGAAAGAATTATAACCATTACTTATTTGAATCCAAGAATCACTTTGGTGACCCTGCCAGAGAAAAAATCTTCCTCTCATGCAAATGTTATGAAGCTATAGATTGTATCAAGCCAAAACAGAATTTAGTGCTGTATTCATCTTTGATAATATGAACTCGCCAACTCATCAAGCATTTATATCGTAAGAGAATCCTATTATAGTGAGAGACATAGTCCCAAACTCTAATAGGAAGAAAAATTCCAAGTTTTCCTAGAGACGAATAATATCTTCAAATAAGAATAAAATTGAACATCTAGAGAGAAGAATAAACATTAAATTCAGCTTCTAAATTACAAAAATCATAAAACAAATGGTACTGTTTACTCCATAAATTGGATGTCATAGAAGTTCCTCTCTGATCTTATGTTTCCTCCTTTCTCATAGATACTTGTTCTAAACTCTATTTATCATTAGTGGAGTATATGCTAATAATAGTATGTCTTCCGGAAAATTCAAGGACTGGTTCAATGAAAAATACTTTAAAATTCCAAAATTCTTAGTAAGAACTAGAAAACTTCAAAACAGACAGTAGTATATTTTAAATTTTGGCTATATTGTGCAGCAACTGTTCCAAGTCCAACAAGGAATTCAAAATTATTGTTAGACAGTTGAGCCTGAAGCATCATAGTCAACATTTAATCAAAATCACTTGTTCTGAGCCAAATTGATTGATAAGCAACTAAAATCTACCAAACTTCTTAGTTTGTGGAGTTCTATGTACAGTTTCTAATCTACTTTGAGCTACACTCTTCGATTGGGGGAGATTCGGATTCATGATTCCTCTTTTTTTCCTCAGGTCTAAGCAACCAAACAGATTGTGCAGAAAACCACACACGTAAGTTGAAATAGAAAAATCATGCTTAGTTCCTGCATAAATATGTTTCAAAAATCGGAGGCCTAAATTTCTCAAATATCATATTTTCGTTTCGTTCTTATCCTTATAAGATCTGAAACTGTAAACGGTGTTTGACTGCCGAGAAAATCCAGCGAAAGTATAAGAAAATTTCAAATTTCTGAAATTGAACAGATTGCCTCTTCCTCGTAGCTTTCTCGGAAAATAAACACGAAAGAGTGAAACCAGATGAAATTACCGGAATTCGTGAGATGCGATGCATTCTGAATCGCTGCAAAATTTGGATCTCCGCAGATTTGTTTTGGAGTCGCCATTTCCAAATGTCTAATAGAGAAGCGGGAAAGTTGAAACTGGCTTTATATAGGCGCTATAAGCTGAAGATACATACAGGTTACTTTGGTAAATTTATGATAGTGCAAAGTTTGTTTTCAATATTCGGGTTAAATGGTTTTGCTACTGATTTTTTTTTTGTTTAGCTCCTAATTAGAACTTTGTTGTGTTTGACACCTTGTAAATAATTTTTTATTAATTGAAACACACTAAACCGACTATAATCGATTTTTAGGTGTCACATCAACATTTGTTGACACGTCATCATGCCATGTCAAATACAATGTTCATATGTGCATGTCACATCAGGCAAAATGTTGTGTTTTATTATTATTTTTACATCACAGCTAATCAAAACAATGTCATTTTAGTTATGAATGATGAAAAAGTGAAACGATATGATAATGTGACGACGTGTCAACAAATGTTGGGGTGACACCTGAAAAGCTAGTTGCAACCGCTTGAGTTGGTTTAATTAAAAAGAAAACAGGTTACAATAGGTGTTAAACCCAAAAATATGAAAGGCAAGAATAGGCAAAATCATTTAACATTAGCTTTTTTTACCACAATTACGTGCTATAGTCGTTTAGAAGTGAGGTTGCAAACGTCGGGAAGATGGCAAATGAGGAATGCAATGGGCCAAGGTAACGTAAGGGCGAAGGACGTGATCCAAACTCAAGGCCGAGTTAGGATGAGCCCACCTAGTGGCTCGTTCAAGTTGGATTGAGTCCACTTATGACCCGCCCAACTAAGTCAAGTTGACCTGATCGACCCGGCAAGCTAGTGACGTGGTGAGGAGCGAACATGTGTCATTCGACAGTTGGCGAGCGTGTAAGAGGATGTTGACACAAACTTTTTTGATGCGTAGAATATATTGGAACTTCTCGAGGACTTTAATTTTAAGCCTTTGATCCCCGTTCACTCATGATGGCTTATTATGTTCTAATTCAAGTCGAACCGATTTAAACACAAATCAAATGTTTTTTTAAAAGACCGGACCGAATTTGGATAAAGTGGATTAGATCCGGTCCGAGTTCGAATATGGTTCAGTAAAAAAAATCTGGTTCACCTCTAGTCATGAACCACCCGCACGGTCACGGACCTCACGGTATCAGTGGAGCTGTGGAGGTGAGCTTGCGAGAGTGCTTCGATGGAGTCCAAAATCGCCATAGCCACAACCACCTCCATCACTCCTTCCAAACGCCTCTTATTTGACCGCCGCTACGGCTGGGTGTAAAATCTCTCTCTCTCTCTCTCCAATTCAATGCAAAAGTAGAGAATTTTCATGAACAATTTGATTGGTTTTGCTTTTGTAGGTATGATGAATGGACAGAACCACCAGAGGTGGCTCTATCTGGTGGCCGAGGAATGTAAGTCTCTTGACCCTTTTGTCCCTCTCCATGTGTTTCTGGTTCCAACAAAACCAAACCCTCTGTTTGGTTGCTGAGAAAACGCAGGAAAATAACGGGAAAAAAGAGTGTTATTGTGAAATAAATTTGTTGTTTTCCCTCTTTCTCGTGTGACTTCCTAATTCAACTTAAATTTCAGTTCTTCCTCAGCAACTAATTGGAGAATATCAATGAAGTTTATGAATATGTAACTTATTATATATTTTTTTCTTTCTCAACAGGTTTTGCATATTGCCTCTAGCAAAAACGCTGCTAAGATCGACAACACAATCGGTATGCTGTACATTTTTATATCTGCAGTTTAATGGTAATTAGATCATGAGCTCATAGTTTGGCGTCTTCTACTCAATAGATATAATGCAAATGCTGTCTATTTAGTGGTAATTGGAGCACATCCGAAGTTTGGTAGAGTTAACTCATCCTAGACTTGAGTAATGTGAAGTAAGTAGATAGTTGTACTCGTAACAATCCTTTAATATGGCTTTTTATATTTAGGATGTGATGCCCGTGTAGGCGTAATAGAACAAACTGATACTCGGCAATGTAACCCGTTACCGCGTTCCTGAATTTCAGCTTAAGATCAGGTGTTTCAAGTGCAGATGCTAGGGCACTTTTAGGTTTGCTTCATGTGCATTCACTCAACACATTTAACAATGTAGTAATGGCAATTCGGCAGTCGTAGGGAAAAAAAATGAAATCCTGAAATTTCTGCCCTGGAAGCCTAAGCCTAGGCAACCACTGATTTTACAATTAACACAGTAGTAGTGTGATATTGCACAGCGGCACGAGTCATCTGATGTCCAACCTAGAATTCTAGAAAATACTCACCAATAGTCAGTGATAATGTTTACTGGTAGGTTAGTTTTAAGCATTCTTTTGTAACTTCTTTGGAGAAGTTTGATGAGCTAAACTGCACAATTTTCACTTGTTCCACCGCTGTTGTTATGCTAGTTCATTGCTAGCCAAGAGACCATTAGAATTTCTACCAATCAGTGTCAATCGTTCACTTTCTTTTCGATATATCGATAGTTTTATTGAAAGAAGCATAAATCAGTCAAAATGTAGGTTCTACAATAGGCAGAAGTAAGTTCTGCTTGGTTATGTATCCATTGTGTCTTTCAATCACATCACGCCAACCAAAACCGCTTTCTTCTTACTATCCTACCTTATGTTTTCCTAGAAAAATAAGGAACCGTGATATGCCGCATTTGCGAATAAAAATGACCCTCCCCAAACCCCACAATGGCGGGAGGCTCGTGCACTGGGCCGCCCTTAGATGTACCCATCTTGTGTTCTTTTGATAAGTTGCTTTTGATGGATGATGTGCTGGTAAGCTTTCTAGGATTGACTTGCATAGAATTGCTAATTGTGTTGTTATTTATGTATTTCTGCAGAAACAGCCAGCATTATATGATTCTTTGTTACATATAGAATTTTGATACATTTGCCATGTCACCCTTCCCTAGCAGATACATGCTGTAGTGCACTCCACGGCCAAAGTTCTTGAAAGGCCAGATCTCCTCTCACCTCAGGTACTGCAAGATCAGCTTCACAAACTCGTCTCTTCTGTACAACAACCCGAATTAAAGTTGTTCACCATCAAAGGAAATTCCTTATCACAATCGACGAGTTCCCTTCAAGCCTCTGCACTGGATAGCCGTGAACCATAACACCTGAAAGTACTTAGATTTCTCGAACTGCTGGCACGTTAGTATTATTTTTTTCATTTGTATTTCGGTTAAAGTAGACTTGCTGAGTTCTGTTAGCTGAAACAGTAGAACTTGCAAAACATGGTGCAAAACTATGGCAAGTTATGTTGGGTTGTCTAGAAGCTCCACGTAGAAGTTGATTCGTTTTGATGCTACTCTCTGTTGCTTATTTGCATGCAGCCAAGCACTAAGAGATAAATATACATGTTTTGTACTGCAAACTCAAATAAAGATGTGTACTTTTGGTGTTGATCCTTGGATTGTAATATTGTGGTGTTTCTGGTGGGTCAATATTGGTAGCTATGTGCCTGGTCTTTGTTAGTATCTGTTGACATAGAATCCTCTTTGTTATTACTGAAATATTGATTTTATACTCCATAGCTAAACAAATACTAACTAACTGATTTGTTATAAGAATATTATTGTCAAATCGTGTATAATTAATTAACTCGCTAAAAAATAAAGATAGACACGTCTTTAAACAAAAACTCAAGAAAAACAAAACAATCATTTTGAGACAAATAGACTTTGATTTGAAGTGTTATAGTTGGTCAAGTCTTGGTCGAACAACATCATATTATAATAGTTCTGTCATTTCAAACTCTTCGGCCAACTAATTTGAATTTACATGTTTATGGGTTATCGTATTGTATACTAACAATTCTTTCCAAATATAATCATGTCTTGTTTGATAATTACATACAATTTAAAACAAATTTTACACAAATTTTACGAAACAGTCTTATTTGTTAAAATACATTTTAAACTCTTTTTACAACAAATTTTACCGAACAACAACTCAAATATCTATTTCTACAAAAGAAAAATTATTTTACCACATATACAAGAATATATTACTCCACTCTTCCCCTGATTTCCTAACTTTTTTCATTTGATCTCCAAATTTTGATGTCATATATACCCAGACACACGTAGCTAGAAAATCATTCCTAACAATGATGTTAATCAAATTAACAATTCAAATGTTACTTCAACAATAACAACTTGTTTTCCTAATTATTACAAAACTATGCTTGAAGAAAGTGAAGAATAGTGTGGAAACCATAGGAACCATTATAATGAAAATTTCAGAAAAAGTACATAATTAACCCACATAATCTCTAGTTTGTTTGTTGTTATCGCAGAATTAGCAAGTCATCTTGGTCGCATCTCAAAATTCATCCTTGATTGTAGCATGAACAACTTCATAATACAAGTATGAAATTTAAAACAAACAATTGTATTGGAACATTCACACGTACTGACGAATTTGTACGTCACATTCTTCTAGATCTTTATTGGATCCCAACAGTTGAATCACTTGACAGCCTTTTTCGCCCATCTATTCATCTTCTTGGTCTTTATATTTTTGAGGGGACGAAATCTGTGAATTACAATAATAAGAATAACAAAAGCATATGATTATTACATTCTAATCAAATGTGTGAAATTGAATTGTGTAAATATGGAAACAAAGTAGAACTTACCGAAGACATGGTGTGATCCAAAGCAAGGGATTTATATGGCATTCATCCTTGGGTCTTAAGTATTTAATCCTGAAGAGGCTAAAAATACCGTGATCAAAATATAACGTCGACAACTCATCGTTATAAGTATAGTATATGACATTGTCTTTGAAATCCGTACTTCTGGTAATAGTAGGAGGAGCCTTGTAGATGAAACTAGAATGGCTACCAAGAAACAAGCATTGATTTTCCCCTAATGGAAAATATCGTTCCCATTTTTTGGTGTCGATATCTATTTTGAAAATTTTAAAATAATAACTCATTTGTGATAAAACATACCGAATAACTAAACAAAGCTCTCCTTCAATGTCAACCACATATGTCAAGCTCTTCATGCTATTCCAATTCTTTATATATGAATCAAACGCATGAGCTGCCTTTTCGCATACTAAGTTTTTTTCTCCGGAAACCAGTGGCAATGTTGCAAATTCAAACGCCCTCGGGGGTTGAAGTTTAACATCAATCAACACCAGATCCAAGCTATCTCTCCTACAACCGTAAAAATGTCCTCTGAAGTACATGACGTCGTTTAAATTACTCGGACCCTCAACGCGAGTCCATACATCACTCCCTGGTTTCGCAAACCCTAATATGGACTCATCAACGTAAGGAGTGATTATCAAGAACACTAGACATTCCGGCGAGTCGGGGCTTGCCGTCAAGATCGCCTTAATGAAATGCCGTTTGGGATTGTAGCTCATGTACTCGCCGGGGAGCAAGGTCCGGAGGGAGGGGAGGCGAATTTTGGCCCGAGAGAAAG
>JAYMTF010001933.1:0-20557 GCA_036897485.1 Pelargonium nanum | reverse complement strand
CTGTTAGGACCTTTCGGTGGTCTCTATTTTTGGGCTTCAAATCGAAACCGTTTGAGATCTTTTGGCGGTCTTGAATCGAAACCGCTCCGATCTCCTCCATGTGGTTCATAGACTTTTTGTGGGCCAAACCGTACCGGAATTCCGACTCCTCATCTTCACTAGAGTAATTTGATTGTTTAAGTTTGAGTCGGAGTTGTCTGATTTATCCACATAAATATATTGAAATTATTGTTTCTGGGGTGTGTCTATTCCGAAAGTGATTTTCGTGTTGAGATCTGAATTGAACAGGTTCTTGACCTGCTTCACCAAACTCTAGTTTTGTCCTATCATGTTGGAGGAGCCCAATTCAAGGACCACATCAAAGATTGGTATGGAGAGTAGAGTTTCAATCCCATGTATCTGAGCTTCTTTGCCGAGTAGGAACAGAGGAACCTAGAAAGCTCTGACATAAGGGGAAAACGAAGTAGGTGTGAAAATGGCGAAGTGGGGTGAGTTGGAGTAAATTCAAAAAAATTGAAATTCCAGGGGTTAAACTTCATATCCGCAATAGTCCATTACTGACGTGAAGGTAAGTAACCTGCTAGCAGGTAACTTGGACCAAATTAAAAAATTTGGGAAATCCAGGGATCAGAACTAGTGAAAACCTTAAACATGGGTCAACTCCAAAATCCAAGAAAGTCCAGAATGGTTATTTAGGAAAAATTGTGGGTACAAATTTGAAGGTGGGCTGATATGATATTTAGGGAAGACTCTTTCAAATTCACCCCTTAAACATAACCATATGTTCACTAATTAACAATGCCACATGAAGCCCAACAAATTGAAAAGCCCATAAGAATCACCAATTTTGGGCTTCTGCCCCCAAAAGACAACATTGGGTTATAAAATTCAAAATGTTGACATTAAATACCAATATTTAACTTCCTTAAAACACAATCAATAATTGTAAGAAAACCAACCAAAGACACAAGAATTCATTCCCTGGCAATGGCATATTCTTTAAACAACAAAAAATAAAAATAAAAATAAAAATAAAATAAAAGAGAGAATTAGATGTGGTTGAGCCCATAGCAAGTGGAGTGGGGACACAGAGACAAGTGAAATGAAATGTGAAAAGCAAGGAAGAGACAGGTCAGAGCCAACCAACGACCGCGTAAAATAAAATCATAATCAAAACCAAAATCAATAATCAACACACAAACACAAAAAGCAGCTTTCTCTTCTTCGCTTCCCTTCCTTGCAAGTCAATACCCTCCGACGTCTCTCTCATCCGCCGCCGGCCACTTTTCTCCATCTCCGACCACTCTTTTCTCTTCAATCCGGTAATTAAGCCTATCCTCTTGCTCTCTCTTTTTTGTTTTGTTTTGTTTAATCTTTGTTTCTTGCAGTACACAGGAATTGCAAGACTTTCTGTTTTTAGATTTGTTGCTAGCTAACTTTTACATGTTAATTAACCTTTACTTTTCTTGAATTCATTTCTATGTATATTGTAGATTTCAATGTTTTTGTGATAGTTCTGTTATGGCTTTGGGTTCGTGTTTATTGGTTTGTGTTTTGGTTTGGAAAACTTGGATGGGTCCATGGTCTTGCTTGAAGATATGCTTTTGGTTTCTGAGGAAGTATTGGATTGAAGTTGGATTGAAATAAACTCTTGCAGTTGGATTGTATAGTTTCTTGATAATATACATATTTTTATTTATAAAGAATTTGAGTTGAAATAGTAATGAATTGATTTCTGAGAAATGAATTTTAGAGTTACTTTTCAAAATTAGTTACTTCAAGTCCATACTGTTGTGATTAAAGTTAAAAAGAAAAAGAAAAATAAGTGCTGCTCGGTTCATTAGTATCATGATAGAGTTGTTACTTTACTTTCTGTACCTAGACAATCATTTTATTACCCAATACTGTGCATGTGGGTATTTTCTCACTAGGAGAGATTTTTTTTCTTTTATTTTTTAAATGTTAGTTGGGGTTGAAGAACGAGAATAGTGAGGATACTTTGTGATACTAGCCTCATACCAGTGTACTGCTCTTCAAAAATCCCTGGCGGAGCTTTGTTCATTTGGTCAGTGGGAAATTTGGGATAAGAAATTAGGTGTTCAATTTACTCTCGGTTGAGACTTTGACCCTGGTGTAGAGACCAATTAGGTTGTACTTTGTTGTATGGGTTTTGGACATTCCTGGTCTCATTTCTTACATGTAGAAAATTGTCAATGCACTGTTTTTTCCCAGTTAATTGAGCTCTTTCTTGGTTCATAAATTGAGGAAAAAAATAATATAAGAATGGTAATGTTAAGTTGTTAACATCTTTCTTTATTTTGTTTTGTTGTTGTTCCAATAAGTTATTGATGGAGCTGGTACTTTGGTTGAGATTGAGAGCTCTTTTCGTTTCAAGTAGAGGCAATTATGTCATTGAATTGGATCTTATTCGGTTAACAAGGGCTTTGAATGCGGTTTTCAGTTTTTTTTTTGTATATTTTTTTCTTCCTGTTCTATTATTGGAGATTAACTTAAACAATAGATTGTTGTACCTTTTCATACTGGCATTTGTTCATTTTAGCTGTTTTATCTGTTTATTTATTTATAGTGGGTTAGGACTTGGGTCCTATGGAATTTCTTCTCCTTCATTTATTTTTAAGGTGTCTTGCATACTTGATCATTTGCACTCTTTCTCTCTCTCTCTCTCTCTCTCTCTCTCTCTCTCTCTCTCTCTCTCTCAAAAAGAGGATTATTTAATTATAGGTCATGGAGAGTGCACTAAAATTATTTCAACATTTTGTTTAGGTCTTACTTAAAAATAACAGTAAATCCTCGCATATCCACGTCAATATATACTTTTTTCTTTGTAAGTACGTTTCTCTTTATTTTTGGATTCTTCTTCATGAGTTGTTTTTATGCTTAAGATATTTTTCTGACAAAAATCTATATATGCTTGTTGATAGAATCATAGAATCCATCTTTTCTTATGGGCACTTATAATTTTAACCTAATATGAATTGCATAATTAATGCTGCTTTGTTCTTTGTTCTTTGTTCATGTAAATAGAATGGATCGAATTGGACATTCTAAGATAAGGACGTAATTTATGCTATAGTCATTGCATGTAGGGGTGCTTACTAGTGCGATCAAACTAACAGTTCAAGTGAATCAACAGGCCTCTTCCACAGGAATTTGTTAAAGATCCCACAAGAAGAACGAGATTACTATTTCTTCTGGGTTCTGTGAATTGGTATTTTGTAAGATCAGAATCCGACCTCTTCAGTCTTTGATCCAAAGGTTCATTTTATTGCTCCATCTTTTCTTATGGGAAAGCCAACTGGGAAAAAGAAGAGTCAAGAAGCACAAAGACCCACCAGTGTTACAGGTAAGCTGAGCAAATCCTCTGACCGGAGCTCCAAAGCAATTGATGAAGACACGGCTATCTTCATCAACATGTCTCAAGAGCTAAAAGAGGAAGGCAACAAACTCTTCCAAAAGCATGACCATGAAGGTGCCATGCTGAAGTATGAGAAAGCCATCAAACTTCTTCCTCAAAACCACATTGATATTGCTTATCTACGAAGCAATATGGCAGAGTGCTATATGCAGTTTGGTCTAGGAGAGTATCCTCGTGCTATAAATGAATGTAATTTGGCACTAGAGATATCACCTAAATACAGTAAGGCACTATTAAAGCGTGCACGATGTTACGAAGCATTGAATCGGTTGAATTTGGCGTATAGGGATGTTAACATTGTATTGAGTATGGAGCCGAAGAATTCTACGGCATTGGAGATGGTTGAGAGGTTGAGGAAGGTGATGGCTGAAAAGGGAATTGAAGTTGATGATTTGGAAGTTGATTTCGGTAATCCTGAGGCGCGTAATGGTTTGCATTTTGGTAAAACGTTGAAAGAGAAGACGAAGAAGAAGAAGGCTAGTAAAAGTGGGGAGAAGAAGCCAGTGGATAAGGCGGTTGTGGAGGAAAAGGTTGAGGTTGTCAATGATAAAGAAGTTACAAAGACTGTTAAGGAGGAAAAATTGGTCAAGGAGGTTGTTAAAGAAGAAAAGGTTGTCACCAAAGCTGTGAAGTTGGCTTTGGAGGATGATATAAGGATGGCACAGTTACCGGTGAGTTGTAGCATTGACTTGGTGAGGGAGGTAGTTCGGGATAGATTTCCAGGCCTGAAAGGTGTTCTTGTTAAGTATAGGGATCAGGAAGGTGATTTGGTTACAATAACCACTACTGATGAGTTGAGGATGGCTGAAAAGTTATGCAATCCTAAGGCTTCACTTAAATTATACGTGGTCGAAGTAAGTCCTGATCAAGAACTGGCTTACAAGGGAATGAATAATGAGGCGGAGTTGCATAATATGGATATGAGATCCACTGATGTTGCTGAGAATGGGAATGTAAGGACGGCTAAAGAAGCAGAAAAGATTGATGGTTCTTATTGTATCGAAGACTGGCTTGTTCAGTTTGCACGAATTTTTAAAAACCACGTTGGGTTTGAGTCAGATTCATTTCTAGATCTTCATGAGATAGGAATGAAGCTGTACTCCGAGGCAATGGAAGATATTGTAACTAGTGATGAAGCCCAAGAACTGTTGGAAATTGCTGCTCAGCAGTTCCAAGAGATGGCAGCTTTGGCTTTATTCAACTGGGGGAATATTCACATGTCCAGGGCAAGAAAACGGGTAGCCTATTCAGAGGATGAATCGCCGGAATCTATACTTAAACAAATTGAGACTGCATACAAGTGGGCCCTGAAAGAATATGCCAAGGCAGGAATAAGGTATGAAGAAGCTATGAAGATTAAACCAGATTTCTATGAAGGTCTTCTTGCACATGGACAACAGCAGTTTGAGCAAGCAAAGCTCTGCTGGAATCATGCAATTGCGACCAAGATTGATTTGGACACTTCTTTGGCATCTGGACCTTCCTCGGAGGTTTTACTGCTTTATAACAAGGCCGAGGACAACATGGAGAGGGGTGTGCAAATGTGGGAGGAAATAGAGGAACAACGTTTAAATGGACTCTCTAAGTTTGATAAATATAAAACTCAACTGCAGAAGATGGGTTTGGATGGGCTATTTAAAGATGTATCTGCAGATGAAGCAGCAGAGCGAGCTGCACACATGAAGTCACAGATATACTTTATGTGGGGTAGCTTGCTATATGAGCGTTCTGTTGCAGAGTATAAGCTAGGGCTGCCAACTTGGGAAGAATGCCTGGAGGTTGCAGTTGAGAAGTTTGAATTTGCTGGCGCTTCTCAAACGGATATAGCTATTATGATCAAGAACCATTGCTCCAATGAAGCAGCTCTTGAAGGTAAGATAATAGAGTACTTACAAAAAAATGTTTTTTATTCAGATCTTAGTTCTTGCATGTGATATGTTAGGGTTTAAATTTTTTATCACTTTTCTATCATTACAGGTGTAGGGTTCAAAATAGATGAGCTAGTGCAGGCATGGAATGAGATGTATGACGCTAAGAGATGGGAGATATGCATTCCATCCTTTCGCCTAGAACCATTGTTTCGCCGACGGGCTCCAAAACTTAATTATATTTTGGAGAATCTTTGAGTTTTTATTGATTTCTGGGCCATTCTTTGGAATCATGAAAGAAATTCTTCGGTCTTCTTTAGCTCATTGTTTACAAGGACGCTGTTTCCATCTAAGACAGGTAAGCCTATGTCTTTGATTTGGCTTGTTCTATTTATATTCCTCATTTTCAGTGCTCATCATTGACCTTTCCCAACCATGTATGGTTTCTGCTTCTGCATTGTAAGATTGTTCAGTAACCATCTAGGATAATGAGAAAGTGATGAAATGAGTATTGAATATCAAAATAATTCAGCAAAGTTAAGGTCAAGATAGGTATTTTTGGAAGCTCATGGAGAAACTTGGGTAGGAAAAGAATTATGGTTGGATTCCTCGTGGGTTTTATAGCTAATAGTGAGAGTGTGAGACAACATCAATTGGTGGACTGTTTGTTTATGAAAACTTTATATTTAGCAACTAGGGTTTAAATTTGTACTCTGGAATATAAACTGTTGGTTCTATCTGTGGTTGCAGGTATTTTTATTCTGTGTCAACTTATTGTTTGGTTTTGGAGCAAAGAAAGAAATTTGGTCTCATGCTTGGTATTGTAATGATAGTGAATTTGTGATTGGAAAGTTTTCTTTTTACATTTTCTTTAGTTGGGAGGGATTTTTTTTATTTAATTGAAGTTATTCTACAGTTTGATATAGTGGGAATTCTTTTGTTACTTATTTTTTAAATGTGGGTGTATAATTGAAATATTGTTCAATGTACCAAATAGTGTGAAATTAGATTAATTGTTCATCAATATATGATTGTTTGATTGTAAAATCAACATCTTGTGGATAATATTTGCTGATTGAGAATATTCATTTATTTATAAGAAGCTAGAAATTCACACGCAAACATACGTATATATGGATAGAAATTATTTGATTTAGACTAAGCCACCTATGAAGTGTGACACCTCATTACAATGCTCGGATTCAACGGGTCTGCGACACTTCATTATAATGCTTGCATATGCTTCACTTCTCAAATTCACCCGCCCAAATGAATTTCTAGGAGTGGAGTAGGTATAAACATTTTAATGAGTTATCGCAACCTCAATAGTGGCGAGAGCATGTAACTCGTTACCCAAAGGAAATAAACTAAGAAAATCTATAAACTAAGACATATTTAACTAAACATTACCCAAAGGAAATAAATAAAAACATTCTAATTGAAATTCGTTACACTTATAATATATGCCATACATATAAATTTTTAGATTTTTATTGTATAAGACAAAAATATTGCTCGCAACTTGTCAAATGAAAATGCAAGGGAGTGTCTATAAATTACATATTAATTTTACTCCAAAGTTCATAATTCAATACTCCGAAGGGTCTTTTGGTAAATTAATAATAATATTATTACTTTTAGACAATTTTACCAAACAATCTCATAATTCAAAATACATTTTCAACCTCCTTTCATACATTGGTTTACCAAACAAAGTCTTATTCTCTTTAGACATTTTAACTCCTTCCAACTACCTCTATAGACATAATTGAAGTAGACAACCCAAACAAACTTTAAGAAAATATTCCTTGGAAAGAAAACTTCAAATTTCGTATAAAAGGAGTAACAGTCAATAATTGGAAACCAAAACATTATCAGAACACAGCAAACAAAAATGGTCTACAAATAATTTATTGGGAGCAAAAGGTTCCAAAAATGTCAGCATTCAAAGTATCTTAAAAAAGAGCAAAACTGCAGTTACCCACTATAACTAAAGGAATGAATTTAAGTCTAAATGTTTGTATTATTTGGCTTCAGTCTACTGAAGATTATTCAGTAATGTTTGTGTTGAATCAAGCATGTGCTTCAATTCAATTCAGGAACTCAAAATTATCAGCAACAACAGATGTTTCTGGTGGTGTCTTGTCTGAAATAGAATTGGGCCAATGACCAGGATCTTTCTGGGGCTCCATAACATAAACACCACCATTTGACAGTCCCACAGCAAACTGGTTTGCTATTTGTGGATTAGCAGCAATCACAACCGAGCTCACATTGTCGCTGCACGTATCACAACCGAGCACAATATCAGAATGATACGGTTAAACGAGGAACAACAATGAAAAAAAACTCGTAAAAGCGTTTCACAAATAATTCAAGTATATGTATAGTTTCATTATAATGCGGGATGGGAAGTACTGGCAATACTTTTTGCATTTAAGTTAATCTTGTTCTTAACATGGGGATGGTAAACGAGGTAAGGATGCAAATGAAATGAAAGATGTGCTTTGCTAGGTTGAGGAATGGCGTGATGATGCGTGCAGCATACCTTAGATCACGGGGAAGGTAACTAGTTGGATTTATCTGACACAACGGTACAAGCTCTGAACCATCATATATGAGCACTGTCCCATCTACAAAACCGGCATACACCATCTGGCAATCGCAAGAAAAGGTTGCATGGTGGAGAGGTACGGGAACTTCCTTTATATATCTCTGTCAACACAAAACAAAAACATGTTTATTCTTCTATCATCAACAAACAAATCATGAGAGAGAGAGAGAGAGAGACCGTTTTTAGGCATTGCAGTTCTCTTGCTTCGTAAATTGCCAAATGAGACTGATGGACAAGGAGGAACTGTGTCTGATCCTGGTGAAACTGGACATGGCTTGTTAACGATTCCAGAGTGAGATCGCGAGTAGCAATAACCAAGAATCTGTTGTTTAGTTTCTTCCACCCATTCATGTCCCACACAATAATCTGTTCGGAAAAAATGTAAATAGACAGGAAAGTGAACTCCAAATTATAACGGTAGAAATATGAAAACAGGAGTTCAGATAATCTGCTAATTTATGTTCTTGTTTCTTCCCTAACCCGCCCTTCTTTTTTGCAGTGAAGTAATGTAATTATGTTGGTCCCTTTCTCTTATAATACAAGTAAGCAAGATGGTTTCACAATCACAAGTGATGGTTCTATGTTTGGATAACATTAAAAGCATTGTCTGATAGCGAAAGTGAAACCACTAACCTGAGCGTCTGCCCCAGAAGATACGAGTACATTCAGCTCATTGGAAAACGCTAGCCCGGTGACTACATTATTATGACCCTTAAGTATGCTTTTGACCTGCAAGAAGGAAGGCAGTGACGGAGTTTCATTTTTACGGTGCTGATGCAAATATATGTATGGATAAAAGAAAGCATACCTTATCCAAGTGGGCATTATAAATTAGGATTGTGGAATTATCCATTCCAATTGCAACAATGTTGTTATCTCGAGGGTGGAACGCTAGACATGTGGGTCCTTTCGGCGCACTCTTGAAAGCCACTATTTTCTGCAATCAGCAAACGAGATTTCTCTTTTTAGGTGTAAACCACAAGTTTAATCCTGCTCGGGGGTTAGTCACAGTTAAGACTCTTCGCCCCTCCCTCCCCATAGGTGTGGTTATTGGGGATGAAACCCGAGAGCTCTTCCCACAATCTCAGTCTGCGTTGCAGACTGAGCCACAACCCATTGGTAGAAATCGAGATTTCTGATATTGCAAATGTAGGCAAATACTGAGCTTCTCCCTCAGTTAATGAATTACTAAACTGAAACTAAAGTGATCGATCAGTCATGACAAATCAGCTCATCTATGGTAATAAAAAGGGGTTACGTATGAGAATTATGATTTCACCTTCCATTCTCTGTCTTACCTTAAACAGCATCATGTTGTACAGAGAAATCATCCCTCCCGAGGCTGATATCAGATATGAATCATTCTTCGATAAAGCAAGACAGGGTATTGCCTTGTCGGGATTGGGGACCATCATATCGTTGGTCATCGGTTCTAAGCCTCTCTTCGGATGCCGTAACTGAGGGAGAACCTCAGTAGTTGCCTACATTTACAGTATCATCAAATGATATTAGTAATTAATTATTTGCAAAGATACAAGAACTCGAAGAGGAAAAAAGCAACTAGTCAGTACTCGTCACTTTACCTTGCCTTGCAAATTAAGGTCATTTCGTGACCATCTCCAAAGAAGATGGACGCCATTTGATCCTAAAGCCAAAATGGCATTACCAGTATTGGTGTAAATCAACCTTGAAATCTGCAGTTGTCACAGAGAATTTTTTTCGGGCAAAAAACGCATAATAGTCAGCTTTTATGAAGCTAAAGTCACTAGCACAAATTTTTATACTGAAATCAGAGATATACATGTGAAAGAAAAAGTAAGCCAATAAACATTAAAAACAAAGATCTAGTACCCAAGCAACCATTTCAATATGCTATTATTGGTTGGAGAGAGAGAGAGAGAGAGAGAGAGAGAGAGAGATGCCATGCCTCGTTCGTTTTCACTTGAGCAGGAAGCCTCAAGAGCCGATACTGTGATCTGCTAATTCCATTGAGACTTCTATCCTTCGATTTGTTATTATATTCTTCATTCAATTTATATGGCACATCAGCCCAGTTTCTTGTCTCCGTATTCTACAGAAAACCACTTACTTTATCATTTCAGAAGCAATCCGCAAGATAGTACAAAAAATGAAATTCTAGATGCAATACTTAACATTTCTCATATGCTACGTAATGATGTCAGACAAACCATAAATCTTAAAAAACCAACTCAATTAGTACCCACCAATGGAGCATCCCAAATTCCAACTTCAGCAGTAGAAGTGGTTAATTTATTATTTGCAGTCTGCACAAGTAAACAACAAAGGCAGAAAAATGAAATAAAATTGACAGAAAAGAAAGAAAAAAAACACTTCTAGTTTAGTCAGTGGTAATAAGTTATAGTGACCTTTCTCAAAGTTTCATAAATAACCCTATTAGAGGCATTAGCAGTACAATGTTCAACTGTTTGCAGCAATTGAAGACCGGAACTAGTTGCCAAGATTTTGATTCTGTTTTCATTTGCACTAACCGCCAATAGCGTTCCCTCCTTGTTAAAGCGAAGACGTGGAGTTGCCTATAAGAATCGAGAGAGAAAAGAATATGTCAAAATGAATAATAAGTGTCTCATGCATCTATATTTGAATAAGCGTAACTATAAAACATGCAAAAGAACTCAATGAACTCATGTAGACCAAGTTGTTGTTTTTTCTTCTCAAAAAGTAAAATAATGAGAAACCAAAAATTATAGCTCCAAAACAACTTACTGGTAAGCCTCCATCTACATTGATAGTGGTCAAAAGCTCCACATTGTCCATATGCCAAAGTTTAACTGAATGGTCATGACCAGCAACCAAAATTTGGTTCTTGCTTCTATCACATTGTACAGTAGCCAAAGAACGAGCTTGAAGTCCTTTATAGATTCTCTTGCTAGAGCCTTCACTTTCATTCCACTCAACAAGAAATGTTTCGCCATCTTTATTGGTTCCGCATGAAAAAAGCCTAGCAAAGTGTTGAATGACAAATTTATCATTCACCCATAAAACATTATAAAAACACAAACCATCATTAGTGGTAGCAAACTAGCATAGATTTAGTTAAACAAACCTTTTGCCATCCGTACTGTAAAACATAGTAGTGCACCCACGACCTGGAGTATCATTATCGATTCTAGATCCCAAATTATCATACAACCACACTCTAATTTTTCCATCCACTGATGTTGAGAAGATAAACTGAGGAACAACAATACAAATAGAGTTACAAAAGCGTTAATACTTCAAAATAGGATCAACCCCGAGAGAGATTCTAGGAAGATTAATGCTTACATTAGTACGTTCCTTAGCATGGGGGCAGATAGAATGAACAGGAGCATCATGACCATCGAAAGTATACATTTTGGCACCAGTGGTGGCATTCCACACCTTAAAGAAGAGTAATTACATCATATAACTTCCAATGTACCTTAATCGTTGAATATAACAACACCAACCTTAACTTTCTTGTCGTCACCGCAGGTTATGACCCGAAGTTGCTCAGCAGAGATAGAGAATCCAAAATCATTTACACCACCAACATGAGCATCAATCTAGATGTAAGAATATCAGTGTAAGTGAAAAGGCAAATATATTCAAAAACAGCAAATGAGTCAATGTGAAAAACCTACCTCCAGACACTGTTGGACGTCATTCCCACCGTGATAAGTATATAATTGCACAATGTGTTTTGAATATGCAACCCCTGCTTGAAAGAAAAGCAGTATTGTTGAATTCGTAAACAATTGAAATTCAAATTAGAAGCGTACGTCACAACTTGAATGTTACGGGAGTTCCCAAATTACCAAATAATGACCCATCAGGGCTCCACATAACTCGATTAGCACTGACACATAGGTCTTTGACGAAAGTTGCCTGAATAAAGTGAGCAATGCAGATCTTAGAATATACAGTTGGCCTAAATCGCACTTTTTGTTAAGGTATAATATATAACATAGTTTTGAAGAGTACCTGGAATCCCAATGAACATGCTCCAATATCCCAAACCTTAAAATTTCTCGATAGCAATTTTTCTCCAGACTTAACTTCCCACAATCCTACATCCCCAAGGCTTGATCCAACTGATGATGCACGCGACAGCTTAATTAGTTAACTTCAACTACGTATATTATCATCTATCACAATTAAATGCTATGGAATAAAATTGTCGTATATGTCAAACCTAGAAGAACAGTGTGCTGAGAAGGATGAAAATCCATGCTTGTTGGCGAAGATGTCTCATTCAAGGTCCTTGCAACTGTCTTCGGCAAGTCATCATCCACAATAAATACTGAGCTGTTGCTCTGATCAGGATAACCGACTGTTGATGTGACCTACACATAGATATAACACCATGATATAGCAACACTAAGTTACACATTATCAAATAAAGTTGCATCAAAAACTGATTTACCTCATTCTGAGTCTGATTGACCCTTCTCTCGGAATCATTATTAGAACCCTCGTGACACTCTATGCCTGCTGTAGTTTCAAAAAGCAGTGTGCACATAAGAAACAATTGCACAATGAATATTGTGATTACAAGAAACAACCTAAAATAAAATGCACCCACGAGTTCCAGTGAAAGAACAAATGCCTATACCTGGCTCCGATGATACACCTGGACCGGTAGCCCCGTTAGCAAGTGTGGAATGAGTTCTGGTCGATGGACCAGAATCACAACGGTTTTGCTGAAGTGGACAGACATGGTCCACAAAAAGGGATTCTATATGAGGAATTGGTTGGGGATATTCACATAGTCCATGCTGCCAATTCAAGCTGTTACAAGACATGGAAAATAAAATAGTAAAAATGTATAATAAACTCATCGCAAAAGGTTGTAGTCATCTCCAGAGAATATGCATCTAATCTAACCGAGTCATCTGAAAGTATCTACACAAGTGAGCATCCTATGGAGAGCTTAAAATGAGAGAAACAAAGTAATACCTCTGGTTAAGTAGACACCGTAACCTTTGACTATCGATGCTAGGAAATTTCAGTTTACCACGGAAATTGGGACTTGCCACAATTATTTTCCTAAGCGAAGAAACCAAAATTTCCCTTGCAGATCTTGTATTCCCATACGAGGACAGAGAGACATGATCCCTGTTTAATAAAAACACGATACCATAAATTATGAGTTGTGAATTTACCTTATCCGACATCATCAAAAGGAGTACAGAACTCAAACCTGATATCATTTAATGTCAGAAGCTGAGTGATTTCCTTAAATAAATCTTCGTTACCCAATTCAAATACTTTTAGATCCGTCTTGAGTATATCTAACGCCTTGGCATGATTTTTACTGATCATTAAGTTCATTGAACATTAGGATTGAAAACAATGATTGTATGAGAGTATTTTTTTTCAAGAGCAACTGGAAGAAGTCACAAGCTTACTTGTCCAATGCCTCGAGATACTTTTGCTTTCTCATTTCAAAGTATATTTTTGTTGAGTATTTATCATCATCAATCTTTGTGAAATCAGAAAGGTACCTCTCAGCCTCATCCCATTCTCCACATTGCACCATGTCCAAAAAATACTCCAGGTTAAAGTAAAATCCACTTTCTCGCTCCATTCTATACAAAACAGGAACATGGATTACCAAAATGCAACATTCTAAGTTTGTAGGCAGCGTGTGATGTGCCCATGGAAAAAACAAGATAAAACCTACATGTGAGCAGTTTTGTTGAAGCCTTCTTCATTACAGAACTGTAAGATTAAGAAGACAAGCTCTCTACTGAGAACGGACATCTGTATAAGCTCTTTCTCGTCAACAAAACCTTTAAATGAACAAAATTAGGTGAATAAGAATATATATATAGTAGTTGCTATATGAAATATAGTAGCTTATCTGATCGATCACTAGGAAACCTAAACAATCAAGTTTAATAAGAGGTTACACAAATAAGAATTTATTACTTTAACTAAAAAAACTAACCTTTTTCGGTCATTTTCAAGGTTTTCATATTTTTGGTAACAAAAACAAGAACTACACATAATTTCACACCTTTCCTTTTTCCTGATTCTCACTCCCTAAGTGGAGGTTAGGGTTCTAATCAAGCACGTCACATGAAAAAATGGCAAGAAGATCAAACCAAGTCAAATTTTCAATGATGTTCTTGACTACTTAACTGTTTCCTGATTCTCTGTGTACCTACACCTAGGTGAAGGTTAGGGTTTTAATGAAGCACATATATATGAACGATACGAAGATAAAAACAAGTCGAATTTCAATAATGAACTTAACTCATTTACAGTATCCCTTTCTTTTCATCAAAGATCATCAACAGAAACAGTAATCTTGAGATGAACAATCCATAAGACGATAAACACAATATGAAATTTAGGTTCTACTTTGTTCTGAGCAGCAAAGCAAGCACTTTAAAAGGTAAAACATTAAATATTCAATACATTGTCATTCAGATTGGAAACTCCTTTAGTATAAAACAAAAAATAATAATAAGAAAACGACAGAGAAGCAACTTGATTAGATTTTACCCCTAAGAATTCAGAAGACCGTCACAATCAAAACTTAGAATCCAAAGGAGACTACCATAATAGAGTAAATAGACTAATCTCGGTACATCTTGGTGTAGTTAACTCGAGCAATAGACACACAAAAAAACAACAAACATGAACAAAAAAACAGCTTCCCTCCGATCCATTTTTCATTTCCAGATCCCATTTTGTTCATAACCAGGCACAAGTTGACAACCTATATTTCTTGAGATATGCAGAGCAAATCTCTCAATCATTTTACATTATAACTCAATTAAATGAAGTTTTTTTTTTTAACATCTGAATCAAAGAGATGAAACTATTTGCTCAAAACACTTCTTTCTCAGCAGCCAAACAGATTTAGGGTTTTGATCATACCATAGGGTCATTACTCATTAGAGAGTAAAAAAAAAAACAATTTCAGATAATTCTGATTGTCTTCACTAATAGCTACAGATATCTTAAACCCATTAGACGATCACAAAAAGGCAATAGAAAAATGGAGTCATTGAAAACCAATTGACTGATGACAAACAGCAAAATCAAGCACAAAATAATCAAAGTAATCAATTTGAAAGCAACTACTATTTGATATATATGTAAATGATTCAATCAATTTTCTCGCCAACCAAACAAAAGTCAGAAACTTTCGATCAATCTCCAAAAAACAAAAAGAACCCATTTTCAATTTTCATCACGATCAATCATTCAATCGCAAGTAATCGGATTTCAGTTTACAAAAAAAAATCGTGCAAATTAGAGCAGTTAGTAAACTAATTGAAAACATAACTACAAAATTAAAGATTGATCAAATCACAAATCAGAGATACGAAAATTGATAGGAACCGAAGAAACAGAGCGAGAGATTAGAACAGAGAGCTCTGCAAAAAAGCGAACCTGAAGATCAAAAACTAGCTCTCGAGAAAATTTAGTGAGTAGTGAGAAAGTGGTGAAATGAGAGAGCAGAGCCGAAATATAAGAGGGTGGCGAGAAGATAGGTGCATGCACTTATTACAAAAACATTGGTGATAAGTCAAATAAGCTATAAAGGGAAGTAAGTGAATGGTGTGGGCCCCACACTAAGCTGATTCATGTCTCTTCTCACATCTCTTGTCTTTAACGAAAAAATAAAAATAAAAAATCTTTTTCAGTTCAAATAACGTGACAATTTTAGGTTACGTATTTGCAATTTCCCATTTTTACCGCAACAACGCGTTGAGATTGTTTTTGTGGAGTGTATGTACACATTAATAAATTCATATAAATTAGTGTAATAAATTATTTTTTTCTTGTTGTCGGTCTTATTAATCTCTTTAATCGATTTAAAATAGGTGTTTATTTTTTTTTTTTGACATGGAGTGTATATCCTTTTATGTTAGTCCGTTTGTGTTGGTATATAAATTACCAGTAATCTTATATTGAAACATTGTATTGTTAGTGTATATTAGTTTATATGTCGTTAGCTTTTATTGTGGTATGTGTTATATTATTGTTTGTATTCTAATTCTTTAACCGGAACTTAATGCATATCTAAATCGATCGCATAGCTTTAAGCTATTAAATTCTAACAAACATCTGATGATGCTATATATAGCCAACAATATGTATTATTCCTTTATGGCGACATATCTTTTTGCAAAATTGCAATTAAGAAATGAATGTATGTTAGACAAATATATGTTACACGTAGTCCGGACATTATTATTGTACAAAATAAGAAAGTATTCAATTATTTGACGACAAAAAAAATTAATATAGTGGTTACTTAAATGATGAAACAACTTAATCTAGTCTCATGACATGCACGTAGGTTTTTTTCGGTAGGGTAGAGATCGAAGGTCCGAGTGGATAGGAAATGAACGATGGGTGTGCATGTTGTTGCAAGACAAAGAAGAGGGTGAGAGAGAGGAGTCAGATAAACTTATAGGAGATAAACAGACATTGTACTTCTAATATTTTTTATTCTCATCTTATAATTGGTAATAAAATC
The DNA here is from genome assembly GCA_036897485.1 of Pelargonium nanum. Classification (NCBI taxonomy): domain Eukaryota; kingdom Viridiplantae; phylum Streptophyta; class Magnoliopsida; order Geraniales; family Geraniaceae; genus Pelargonium; species Pelargonium nanum. The sequence continues at coordinate 4,136 of JAYMTF010001933.1, read as the reverse complement.
GCCATATTGATAAGGTGTCATATAACAATTTTTTTAAATTAGCATCCCACGTCAACTTGCCCGCATTTTTATAACAAAAAACATGATTCTAACCTTTCGAACTTAAATCGTCAACACCCTACGATAAGAAAAATTAAAATTGAATTCATAATCAAACTTGCTCTAAAAAACTAAAATAAAAAAGGAGTCCAAGGATAGGGGCTATATTTTAATATAAACACACTAGTGTTACTAAATATAAAAACGATCCACTTTGAGTGACCTCTAATTAGTTTTATAATTAATAACTGAATAATTAAAAATGTTGTCTTTTATCATTTACTAATGCCACTTATTTAAACAATTCTTAAGTACAATTATACCCCTGACTTATTTTCAAGTCATTGGTGGCCAACAAGACTTAACATAACACACATCGATTAAATATGAATACAAAGTTAAGTTGTGGTAGCATTGCAGGCCGGAGGGAGGGTAATTTTAGTGCCTTGGGTCTGATAGTTCAAGACATTTTGTCTATTTCTGCGAATTTTATTTCAGTTTCTTTTAGTTGGATAAACCGGTCTGCGAACTGAGTAGCTCATTCTTTAGCTAGATCGTCTAGTTCTGTGTCAGGAACGGAAGGGTGGTTGGGTCTTCAGCCTCCACTCGACGTTTCCCAGTTGTTACTTTCTGATATGGGTTTCGATTAATAATAGTTTCCTAAGTTTCGATAATAAAAAAAAAGTTAATATATATATATATATATAATTTGTCATGAAAATACAAGTACACACATTTTACAGCATGAGCATGCCAACACACAATATTATTGAAGACCCTACACCAAACAAGCCCATGTACATATAGCCCATTAACAAATTATATATCATGCATAGTGTATATAGCCCATGCATAAACACTGATGGCCCACAAACATCTTATATAACAAAAAGGTTAACAAAGGATGCATTTTCATTTGATAGATGGTATATATCTTTTCAATCCTGATTCAAATTTTGTTGAATCCATGTTCAGTATTGAACATTATATTAATATAGAAATTGGAGCTCATGTTTAAAGTATTTATTTATTTATGCAAAATAAGTTGTTTTCTTGTTTTTCCATGAGAAATGCATGTATTTTGGAATGCTCAACTTGAATTATAAAAATCTAATAGTAAATTAAAAGTCTCAAGATTTTAAACTATTTTAGAATTTGACGACTAAAACAAAGTCACGGCATGTAATGTTGGTGTACATGCATAAAAACATGTCTTTTGAAACACAAATTATACGTAGGAAGAGTCCGCAAAAAATATCAATAAAGTAATTAGTGGTAGAGATTAATTAAGGCACTAATGAAAAATATTCAGACAAATATTTCACGCTCAAAAATTTACTGGAGTAAGTACGAATGTTAAATCGTAATACGACATTTGTTCGTTAGTTTGATTCTTAGTTAATAAAATTTGAATGGAATTTATTCCTAAATATATATATTGAATAATTGGGAGTGACGGAGTTGTCGAATCTATTTGATTATTTTAAAGAATTATAGCTAGAGGCTACAAAAAAACATGTTCTATAACACTAATTTACTATTGATATTGTTGTGGTCTTGTGGCTACAAAATCATACTCCAATATCGAGGTTGTCTTCCAGATCATTTTGACCCTTAATTCACTTCATTTTATGTTGACAGATAATTGGTAAAAATTATGCAGTCTTTTTCTTCAACTATGCATCATTGACTTCTTATTTATTTATTTATTTTTCTCTACCACTACCAATGCCTTTTATTTATTATTATTATTATTATAGATAAACCATACGTACACCAACAGGCTACAGATAGAGCCTCTAGAAAACTCAGATCCAGTTATAACCTACATGCCTGCCTTAGTCATAAGCTATTTCTTGAATTTTATTTGCAAATTTTATAAAAAGAAGCTATCATAAATAAATAAAAACCCCACATGAGACTTTTTTTTTTTTAAAAAAAAAACAAAACAATAGCTAATTAGCTATCATCAGCATTGGTCATCAAGTGGTATAGAGGAATCAATATATGTTTTTTGCAATGATATATTGAAATGATACTGATAAATCAATATCCCATATGACACTTTTAAAAATGCACCAAATATAAAATTTTATTGAACACACTTAACTGGTTCAATCTAAGTTTGACCAAACTTTATTTTTGGACCCACTCCTCCAAACCTTGGGTATATGGTTCACAAATTTTCCTCAAAACTATCATTGTTTTAACTAATTTTAATTAGTCGTGTTCAATACATAAACACCATTTAAATTTGGAACAAATTAAGTTTGGTATGTATTGTCAAATTCATAACACTTTCATCGTGCACCATCGAGATAATAGTTTCCTAACTCATATTGTCAAATCAATACTCTAACAATTGTAATGTGAACTAGTTTTACTGTAATTTTGACCGAGTGTGATTTTTTTAATAAAAAATATATTTATTGAAAGTTCACACAGAATCATGCATTTGATGAAAAAACATTTTTCAAAATTTGTGAATAATTGATAAATGAGTTACAAGTCATTAAATTCGTAGTCACAAGAGGACATGAGATATAAATGAGTTTTACAGATACCCATATTTGTTACTTTTGACAAATATAAAGGTATCCAACATGTACAAGTTAAAGTTTATAGAAACTCCCATTTGTTAATTAAATATTATTTATTAACTTTTCATATATGAAAATGTGCATAAAAGTGAGTAAATAAATAATAAAAAATATAAAACCCGAATTTCTATGTCTATCATTGAACATGATACACAAATCTATAATATTTCTATTACATTTTAAATATCATTTTATAAGATAAAAGTTAGTTCAAAATTAGCCTCATTTTGAAGCTTCAAGTAAAATTGTACCATGCTTTCCCAATGTTTCCAAAGTAATTATTTCAACGCGAAAAGTGAACACTACGCCAGTCTCATGATAGTAGTAATTTATATTTGTAAAAATTATTTCAAAATAATAGTCATTCAACCATTTGAATATGAAAAGTCATTCTCTAGTGAAGTATTAGAGATGTACTTGTTCCTAAATAAAATCACATGTCAAGCTTTATTTTATGAATATACATCCATATATATATAGAGAGAGAGAGAGGAAGAGGAACCTAAACCAATTAATTTTTGGCATAAACTAAATCATTAATGAGGTGATGACACCTTATTAAAATTCATGTATCCGGACGGGTCGCTACGCTCCCACCAATTCACTTGGGCGGGTATGAATAAAATTTAATGAGGTATCATCACCTCATTTATTTGACTTAACTCAAGTCATGGCTTAGATTCTTTTTCCTATATATATGTGTGTGTGTGTGTATGATGAGGTTTCAACTGTGAGGAGGGTTTATGGATAGGACTGTTGAAAACAGAGACCAGTGATAGTGATAATGCAACTATCAGTTCTTCCACTAAACAATAAGACTGAGATAGGAAAGGAATCACAATAAAAAAAACAAGCATCATGCTATACATGGTGGGCTTCCCAATTGCCAATAGAGATTAGCCAATGCCTGCTCACAATGCATATTTTCTTCTTCTTCTTCAACTCTCTCTCTCCTCTCTTTCTCTCTCTCTAACATGGGTTTCTCAGAAACTGATGCAAAGGACGTTGAGCGTGTAAGGTGACGATGATCAGGCTGATTATTCTGTTGCTGCTTTTCGGGTATTGGGTGTTTTGGATCACTCACAGAGTTTCCAATACTACAGCAACTGTCCATATTGATGGCAAAGCTGCCATAGCAACAACTGATGATGATTTCATTTGTGCCACCTTGGATTGGTGGCCACCTGATAAATGCGACTACGGTACCTGTAGCTGGGGCACAACTAGTCTTCTCAATCTGGTGAGCTCAGTTCACATCTACCTCTATCATTCACATGTATCTTCTCAGCCTGCTTTTCCTTGATATTGCTTTTCTTCTTCTCTGCAGGATCTCAGCAACCCAATTCTGTTAAATGCCATCAAAGGTACAAAATATATCAGACACCGTACATATCTCAATACAACAGTTACTTTAGATGATATATTCTGCATTTGTATGAACTATATATGGTTGTGTTTGTATCGCAGCCTTTTCTCCCTTGAAAGTGAGAATGGGCG
>JAYMTF010001932.1:0-20559 GCA_036897485.1 Pelargonium nanum | reverse complement strand
TTACACTAAGCCATTAATGAGGTGGTGACACCTCATTAAAATTTTCGGATCCGGACAGATCCCTCTGCTCCCACCAATTCACTTGAGTGGGTATGAATTAATTTTAATGAGGTGTCATCACCTCATTGGTTTGACTTAGCTTAAGCCAAAAAAAAAACTTGGCTTAGATTTCTTTTCCTCTAAAAAATTATATAAACACTCAAAAATTTGTTTTGTCAGCGATATTTGAAGTTTTTTATTTTATTTTATAACTACAAGTTGGTGTATTTATATTGTATTATTGCATGTTAATTACTTTTGAAAAAAACATTGACTAGTTTTATAATTAGTTATTTTTATGTATATTTGAGATTTACAAGTCATACCAATATCACCCAGACAATAAGAAATTCAATCTGTAATCACAAAGAACCAATTGTAAGAGCGGAGTTCTACCAACTTAGCGATATTCCTTGAACAAAGTGGAATTCTACTCGTGAAGAATGAATCATAAGAAATATGGGAAAGATGCATATTTAATTTCACCCAATATCGAAGAACTTCAACTATGATTTTCAAATAAATAGAGCGAGGTATTAGTATGCCGAATTTCAATGAGAACATTCGTTCCCTAAGAAAAGGAAAAGAGAATAAATTTTTCCTAACATGACCGTAACTTAAATAACCACGTGAATTATTATGGTGAAACACAAGAGAAATGAGAAAGATTGAAAATTTTGTGGATAGCTTTCATATAATTTGGGACCAAAAGCTTCAACATCAATCGGTTTGAGTTGGTACCATATATATTTATGACAATAACTTAATTCTAATGATACGACCCTTTCATTTATACCTTATGTTTAATACCATGAATACGACATTTTTTTCCTTTTAATTAGTTTACAATTTAAACTTTTGGTTTCCTTTGGATTCTTATTGTTTTCAATATGATACATTGATTGCAATATATAAATGATATATTCATTATGTTCATAAATTCAATTTTAAATTTACATATTGTAAATATAATTGGATTTTGTATAAATTACTAATAAATTCGAAGGATCATGCAAAATTATGCATATAAATCCGTTACAGTTCACGAAACATGTCAACAACGTGAGAGGTGAGCTGGTCGTGTAGAACGTTAATCAGGTGAGTGCCATTTTCGTAATTATCGAGAAGAGACAGGGGCAAACGCAAAACTCGTTGCTTAACGTTAAATGCGCAAACCTGCCACTTGTGCCATCCACGTCAAAAGAGCTCACTGACAATGACTACGTGTTTGCCACCTCGGACTAACTTTGGCCGCTTAGATCGTGCCACCTGGCAATCGATCTAATAGCATTAATGGCCCCCAGCTACCAACCCTACAGCCTGCTGGTCCATTCCATTTTTATTTTTCGCCGAATAAAAAGAAATTTGGATTATTTCCATTTCTCACTCTCTCCACTTTCACAGTAGCATTTGGGTCAGTTTCTTCTTCTTCGCCGGGTCATTTTCCGATTACATTTCCGGCGAAGCCATCGGTCTTCTCCGGCAGCGGAGGTTAGTGTTTGCGTTTCGAAATTGCCTTCATTTTGTTTGAGCCTCTTGCGTTTTCTGGCGAGATTTCTGAGTGTCTTGCTCGTCTCCGGCTCATTTCGCGGTTCTCAGATCGAGAAGTTTCGGGGTCTCTTCTGTTTCTTCTATTTGATTCTTTGAGTTCTGAAGCTCGAAAAATCGTCGTTTTTTGTGTGTTAGGGTTCTTGTTTTTCACTTTACCTTCTGAAGGAATCTTCAGCTTTCCAGCTCTTCTGGGTTTGCTTCTACAACTGTTGCTCGGTGTCTCGCTGTTTCTTCTTTTCGTCTTCTCGAGGCTCCCAATTTTAGCCGTTAGAGAAAGAAAAAATTAAACTTTTTTTTTTTCGACGGCTGGTTTAGCTTGGAGCCGGTGGTTTTCTGGTTGGTGTCTCTTCATTTGGGTTTTTCTGGGTTTAGTTTCTTATGGGTCTGTGAGTTTCTGTTGAGAAACAATCGACAATGCGAGCTGTACAGAACATGAAAACGCTGCTCTGTTTGTTGTCGGTGTTGATTCTGGCGCCGGTGCCGGCGAGATCTCTGAACCCATCATTCAACGACGACGTGTTGGGTTTGATTGTGTTCAAGGCCGAGATTAAAGATCCCGAGGGCAAGTTGGCTTCTTGGAATGAAGACGACGACAGTCCCTGCAAAAACTGGGTTGGGGTCAGCTGCAACCCTAGATCCAACAGGGTCTCCGAGCTCAACCTCGACGGCTTCTCTCTTTCCGGCAAGATTGGCCGAGGCCTGTTCCAGCTGGAGTTTCTCAGAAAGCTCTCGCTTGCCAGGAACAATCTCACGGGAAGCTTAAGCCCTAATTTTGCGCGGCTCGAGAACTTGAGAGTCGTGGATTTGAGCGATAATGGCCTCTCCGGAGCCTTACCGGACGACTTCTTTCGACAATGTGAGTCTCTGAGAGCGATTTCTCTGGCGAAGAACAAGTTTTCAGGGAAGATTCCGGGTAGCTTGAGCTCATGTGCCTCGCTTGCAGCTGTTAACTTGTCTTCCAATCAATTCTCGGGTTCGGTTCCTTCGGGGATTTGGTCTTTGAATGGGCTTAGATTGCTCGATTTGTCGGATAATTCTTTGGAGGGTGAAATTTCAAAGGGGATTGAAGGGATGAAGAATCTGAGGACTATTAGTTTGCAGAAGAATAAATTTTCTGGGCAAATTCCAGATGGCATTGGAAGTTGCTTACTTTTGAGGTCAATTGATCTCAGCGAAAATTCACTTTCAGGGTATTTACCAGAAACAATGCGGCAGCTCAGCTTGTGTAGCTATCTCAATATTCACAAGAATTCATTTGCTGGTGCGCTTCCGGAGTGGATTGGAGAGATGAAGAATGTAGAGTCCTTGGATGTCTCGGCCAATGCATTCTCTGGTCAGGTTCCTGCATCCATTGGGAACCTTCAGTCACTGAAAGCATTGAATTTTTCAGCTAATAACTTCTCCGGGAGCTTGCCAGAGTCTGTGATGAACTGTGCCGGTCTTCTGATCCTGGACTTTAGTCAGAATTCGTTGACGGGCAACCTTCCTGCTTGGATTTTTCCGTCCGCTCCGCAGGAGGCAATGCTTTTAGACAAAAAACCTATTAGAAAGCTCAACAGTGTTGTTTCTTCATCGGAGGGGAGCTCACTTCAAAATCTTCAAATCTTGGATTTATCTCATAATGCATTTACAGGTGAGTGAGATATCATCTCAACCTTAGGTTTTAAGTAGCTTGCACCTCTTGAATTTGTCTCACAATTTTCTTGTAGGTGCTATCCCGACAAGTATTGGAAATCTGAAGGACTTGGATGTTCTTGATTTGGGTGATAATATGCTAAATGGAAGCATTCCTGTTGAAATTGGAGGAGCCGCATCTTTGAAGGAGCTGAGACTAGAGAAGAACTTGCTTGAAGGGAAAATTCCAACTTCAATTGAGAATTGTTCTTCACTAACAACTTTGTAAGTATAATCTTACGATCCATTTAGCCTTTATGTTTACATTTTAACTTGTGTGCTGTTCAAAACATTAACTCTGCATCAGGATTTTTATCATCCACACAACTGCTTGCTATTTCTATTTTTATTTTTTTAAGGCTATGTTAGTTGTTGTACACATATTTTATTTGATGTTGCAACTGTAAATACTGCCCTGTGAGTAAAAGCATGCTGATATAATGTTGGAATTTTCCTTCATACTTTAGTAAGCAGAAATTAAGCCAATTTTTGTGTTTTCTTATGTAACATATGTATGTCTTGTTCTCTGCTATTAATGCTTGACAAAAATATGAAGTTTCGGTTATTATTCCTTCAGTATTTGTCTACCTCTTTTGCTATTGTTGGGACGAGCTCTAGTTTTTATCACTCTAACAAGTTTCTTATTTTTGGTTATGTTCCTTGATTGTGTTGGAACTGTGCAGGGATCTTTCTGAAAACAAGCTAACTGGCCCAATACCTGCCGCAATAGGAAAGCTTTCCGGCTTGCAAAATGTAGATTTGTCTTCTAACAGCCTTAGCGGAGCCCTTCCCAGGCAGTTGGCGAATCTTCCTCACCTCATATCCTTTAATATCTCCCACAACAACCTCCAAGGTGAACTACCTGCTGGTGGCTTTTTCAACACCATCTCCCCTTTCTCTGTCTCTGGCAACCCGGCTCTTTGCGGTGCTGCAGTCAACAAATCTTGCCCCACAGTCCTTCCCAAACCTATTGTCCTCAATCCCAACTCAACATCAGACTCCACTGCTGGTGTACTACCACAAAATCTTGAACACAAACGAATCATCCTCAGCATTTCTGCTCTCATTGCTATTGGTGCGGCAGCTGTCATTGTCATTGGTGTAATTGCCATCACCGTTCTTAATCTCCGTGTTCGGTCTTCCACTTCTCGATCTGCAGCTGCACTCACATTATCTGCTGGGGACGACTTCAGCCATTCGCCCACAACAGATGCCAACTCTGGCAAGCTTGTCATGTTTTCAGGTGACCCTGACTTCAGCACCGGTGCGCATGCTCTTCTCAACAAGGACTGTGAACTTGGGCGTGGTGGATTTGGAGCAGTGTATCGGACAGTTCTTCGAGATGGGCGTCCAGTCGCAATTAAGAAACTCACTGTCTCAAGTCTTGTCAAGTCTCAAGATGATTTTGAAAGGGAAGTTAAGAAACTAGGAAGAATCAGGCATGACAATTTAGTAGCTCTTGAAGGTTACTACTGGACTCCATCTCTGCAGCTCCTGATATACGAATTTGTTTCTGGAGGGAGTTTGTATAAGCATCTCCATGAAGGATTAGGTGGTAACTTCCTATCGTGGAACGAGAGGTTCAATATAATTCTTGGGACGGCAAAAAGCTTGGCTCACTTACACCAATCGAACATAATCCATTACAACATAAAGTCAAGCAATGTCCTAATTGACGGCGCAGGTGAACCTAAGGTTGGTGATTTTGGCCTAGCAAGGCTGTTACCTATGCTAGACCGATATGTGCTAAGCAGCAAGATACAAAGTGCACTCGGCTACATGGCACCTGAATTTGCCTGCCGGACAGTGAAAATAACTGAGAAGTGTGATGTCTATGGATTCGGTGTTCTGGTTCTGGAGGTTGTTACTGGCAAGAGACCAGTTGAATACATGGAAGATGACGTGGTGGTGCTCTGTGACATGGTCAGAGGAGCACTCGAAGAGGGCAGGGTGGAAGAATGTGTCGACGTGAGGTTGCAGGGTAGTTTCCCAGCAGAGGAGGCAATTCCAGTTATGAAATTAGGCTTGATCTGCACATCACAAGTGCCATCAAACCGACCAGATATGGGAGAGGTGGTTAACATATTGGAACTGATTAGATGCCCGTCGGAAGGCCAAGAGGAGTCAGGTTGAACTTAGCTGTAACATTTCCTCGACTCAATAGAAAGGGGGGTTTAGAATGGGTTTTCCGGCGAACAAGAATCCGGTTTGTTTATTTTATTAGAGAAGAAATATTCGATTGTTGGAAGTTTTTCACCTTGTTTTGTTGTATTGTTTCTTTGTCGTTGTTTCTTGTTTTTGTTTGTAGTTTCTTCTCAATGTTACCTATAGGTTACCGGATTCCTCTTCACCGGGTTCCAATTTGGAACCTTTTGGATATTTATTACTTAGCTACTGATCTTTCCTCCCATACGTGTTTTGCTGATGTTTTCTTGTTATGGATGAACTGGTAACTGATAAAAGCCAAGAACATGGACCTTTTATCAGTTAACTGATATTATTAGACTATGGTTTATGTTTTGAAGTGGCATTTCGATATTGTCTCTGATAAGAAAGGGCATATTGGACATTATCATCAGCCTCCCACCTAAAATAGGTTGTCCCATTTATCAGAATAATGTGTGTTCCAATGATGGCAATGGAGGAATGCTTAAAATACAGATGTTTTTAAAGTCAAAAGTAAGTTGAGAGCCAGAGAGGATTCCCAAATATTCTAAGCACCCACTTTGAAACAAAATATAATCTAAAGTGCCATTGAAGATAACAATGTTGAAAGGTAAGGAAATAAATAATAGAATATTAGAAACACAATATGATGCTGTTGGAATAGAAACATCTCTTTTTGTTTAAAATCTCTGTACCACCCAATACCTATGTCTTTAGCCTCTCCTAATACAATTTTCTCTATTTTCAAACAGCTTCAAGTGTTCCTTGAAACAAACTAACCAAATTCACATGGGTTCCTCTCTTTTTTCCATCTTAATCTGGTGATGATCTTGTAGTTTCATGCAGAAAAAACATCAAAACAGCTCTTGTTTTTGGTGTGTGGAGAGAAGTGTCAAGAGAATATAAATCTTCATTGGCATGTGCATGTATTACCAGCAGTGAGTTGTCCCTAGTGCTGCTAAGCCATATGTTAAACAAATGGGAAATGGTGATAGAGCCTAGGAGACCTAATCTTTTTGGCATTTTCATTATCAACTAGCACATGGGTTCTTGATAATTAACTTCATTTTCTTAGAGATTTGGAATATCCATGTCCTCTTAATTCAAAGATCAAGAGTACTTAGAGCCAATCATGCATGGTAGCACATTGCCCATTAAAGAAATTTTAAGTGCTCAACAAAAGCTGTATCATATAATTCATTGGAAAGATAAAATCAAATGAAAAGAATATAAATCATTATTGAGAACATAAAGAACTATGGTCTTAGCTTTTGTGTTGGCCCATTTCATTGTTCATTGAGGACAAAATGATGCTACATCTCAATTTTCTGAAGGGTATAACAGCTGAGAATCTGAGAATATAATGCACAGTCTGCAACACATACCCACTTGATTTAGTCATATTCTTGTACCAACTCTACTCTTGATTATCTTCAAAATTCCATACGAAACTCTAGTCTTTACTCTTTAGGGAGTTTACCCAAATTAGTGCTTGTTTGAGAGGTTTACTTGATTATTGGAGTTCCGAGAGAGGAATGTCTATACACATTATGTCAAAAGTTGTTTGGTTGTTGGAGAAAAAAACATCTTCTTTCATACGTTGGAGTTGTACAGTAGATCTGATAGGACTTTTATCTACAGGAGGTTGGTGACTTTTGCACCTTCCATAACAATTCATGTGAGAATTTGATTCATAATTTGCCCTTTGACTTTGATATGATTGATGACGAAAAGAACCTCGACCCCTAGCCACAATGTTAAGATTCAAATTTGTTTTGGTTTTGTTATTCAAGAAAAAGACACACGATGGTCGACTAAGAGAAGATATAGGTCAATCTCATATTTAAATATATACGTTTTTACTCTATGCAGTACGTTATTCTAATTCACAGTCGACCTCCAATCAATAGATTAAATGTGACATGGCTTGATCTCAAATTTAGATATACATATTTTTACTCTATGTGGTAAACTGTTTTACTTTCATGGTTGATATACAGGCAGTGGACCTAGAAGAAATATCGGAAGACCTCACTTCTATCCTAATGCTTGTATACTCTAAAAGTTCGACCGTGAAGATAATTATATCAGCAAACTATTGATTTGATATGGGTCAACTTGCATATAAAATATAAAATTCTTTATGTTATATTTATATATATTTAATATATAAACTTAAGGAAAGTTTAGTAAATTCATCCTTATACCCTTGCTTTACATACAATTTTATCAAATAATTTAATTTTACAAAATTTCTTTTGAATCTCTTTCTATAGATTTAGTTTACCATAAAGATATTTTACCTATTTTCAGGTACCACTGCAGATGTTTACCTCCAGAGTGAAACTTTTGCTTTTCCTATAATCTCTCAATATTGGTGTTATAATTCAATACCATCCTCCTGTCCACTCCAGGCCACACAACAGCATAATGGGAAAGGAAAAAGAGATGCATGATTAATCATTGTATCACCATGAAACTGTAGATCCATAACAGTAATAAAGTAAAGCACCAATGACAGAAAATCACAAATTCACTTTCAAATTTTGAACTTGTAATCGACCTCACTTAGTTATTAGGATAACTAAAGTCCCATTCCCATTCCTGTTAAGTTGGTTCCGAGCATTTCATTTCCAATCAATGCCATCATTTGACCTGCTCTACTAGACAAAAAAATGAAACTCATTAGTCACAAAGCATGAGCTAGTCTCAACACATTCAGTAAACAAAGATAATGACATCATTTGGAGAAAGATACACAAGGAAAAGAAAAATAACATTTCAGTACATCTCATAATAGGTTCAACCATATTCTACAGACCAAAATTGTTTATGTAAATCCAATTCCTAACTACCAAAATTGTTTTACAGACCAAAAAAGTATCTGTTAAAGCCTAACATTTGCACAGTTATGAATTGTTGAGCAATGAAAACTCATTTTTTTAGCCTCCTCTCTCTACATATGTAATCTGTCTTCTATCTGTGTCATGTTTTTTCTCCTCCCAACATAGCTCATAAGCAATTAAGGGAATTTATCGTATTTTGAACTCTAATTTTCCCTATCTATACCCCCTCCATTAGTATCTGGTTATCTTAGGCCATCTGCCGATCCATTTGGTGACTCCACTGCCTTTATTTGATCCCAGTCATCAACCCAATCTTCGTCCGAATCTGCTGGCTCCACAATGTTGGCTGAAAGGGATTCCGGCTCCCCCATTTCAAGCTCATGGTATGCAACTTCTTCATCACCCTGCCGTCCCCTTGCCCTCAACTTGCAGCAAGAGTATGTGGCTCCAACGACCAAAGGAACCGCCAACAAAAAGTAGGCTCCATGAATAGGGGTTAGAAGGTTGGCGTAAGGGAGCTTCTTAAGAGAGTTGCCTTCTGACGTTGATACTCCCAAGCGACACTCTCCATTTCCAGCATTTAGTACTATCAAAGGACTTTCTCCAACATTTGTAGAGAGTATTATCTGAAATGAAACAAACAATATAAACAATTTCTCTATACAAAAAAAAGTTAAAAGAATAAACAACAAATCACAAAATAATACCTTTTTGGTCTCATGTTTTGGTATTTGCATATCCTGGTAACCAACTTTGGCATGTGAGATTGTTACGTTCACTCTCAGAGGCTTGTCTCCATCATTCTGAACAAGAAGATTTAACTCTTTTGGAGCTTCAAGAAAAATGAAGTTCTTTAGTATCACTCATCAAGAAGCTAACTTCCTACTCAATGAAATAATTTACTATAAGCAGGAGAAACATAAATCAACCTAGAGAAGGCTAAATTGGCAAGAATAAAAAAAAAAACTCAAAGATGAACAGTTTTGAATCCCATTGAATATTGGAGTGACCAAACAGTAGACTAGCCACTGAATTTAGGATGAATTCAACTATTCCTAGTTTTTTTTTTTTAGATTTCTATGGATCACTTACTTTAATTGGCTAACCTCGATGTTCTTAATTATAGTAACCAAGAGACCACAGATTGATGCAATAGCTGCATAAAAGCTCTTAGCATCCATTCCCAGTATTCACTAACTATTTGCTAGTAACTAGTAAGCATTGACTCAGTTGAAAGCATAGACTACCCAGTTTACTTGGAATTCTAGCAAACCCAAATGATAGAAGAAAATGATCAATGAGTGTATTGTTAATTGGCCTGATAAACGCATGCATCGGCAGGATACTTCAGAGCTTATATCATTGAAACTACATAGTCAGAAAGGAGATATATCTTTTCTTTGGGTTAAATGATGCAGATGAAAAGTGATCTTGATATCAATTGTATGTAATTAGCCTTGTTCAACCATATTGGCCCTAATTTCCTACAGGTTGTGAACATCATAATTGCTGAACTGCAACTTTACATGAAGATGCTACTGGATGAGTCTTTCCACAAAGACGCACTCACAAACTAACACGTCTTCTTTCCCTATTCATAATATTCTTGATATGAAAAGGAACTAAATCGTGATTGTTTGACTGTGGATATTAAAATGGGATGTATCTTGCTTTGCCAAAAAACAAAGCATGATATTGGTTTGTTTCGAAAGAAACTAGATGATACTAGTTGTTCAGGGTGAGGGTGACTTGTAATTCTAGACAGAGGTAAGTATCAACATTAATACAAATAAAACATGCATGAACATGACAAGTGGGGAGTTTTAAAGTGGAAGTGTTCAAGCTCCCTGGTAAATGTGAAATCATTTGAAATTGAGGAAAATGATGGACCCTTATAAACAAGGCAATTCACGCCTATTCTTTTACTTCAAAATTTCAAGTATGATTTATTAAAAATTGTAAAAACTTTCTCCAACTTTAGTGATCTTTTCCACTATGAATATAAAATATAGTCAACTAAAGATCTACTGGGATATTGGAAGTCAGAGAACCAAAGAATGGTGATTCATTAGCATTCTACCTGACCATTACGGTCAGATGGTGAGTGAAGAAGAAAGGTCACCAGATTGTTCCGGTTAAATGCCTTCAAAGGAAGTAAAAATCAAACACACAATTTTCTCCTTTTCCATCATTCTTGTCAAGAATGAGACGCCGAGGGGTAAGGCATCTAGACAATAATAGTGTTATTATTTCTTCCCTTCCCCTTTGAACCGAAAGAAAGGTTTATTTCGTATATGAAATTTTCCTGTACCACAAAAAGCTTTAATTCTATATCTACTTCACAACTTGCATCTTTTAGAACTAAAGCTCAAGTATAAAGCTGTCTTTCTAACATAGTGCTCTTACTTTCACAACTTGTCTTACTCTCACCTAATCTAAAAGAGTTAAAAACAAAATAAACAGAGACTATACCTGACTATTTACACAACTTGGACTTAATTCAAAAGTTCAGTTTTTTATTGAGTTCTCATTCGAATAAACTATCAAATGTGAAAAGTACTAATTATGAGAAAGCAAAAGATTAAATTTCATGTTGCAATTCTTTATCTGATAACCAAGCTCATGCTCAAATCAAAGGAGACCAGGAACATTGCACATTACAAGTTATGCACAAAGAAACATAGTAGCTAAATTACAATGCACTTGATCCTAGCACAAGTTCATCATTTTGTAAATAAACTTCAATATACCCCACAAGTGACAGCAAGAATGGATGGTTTAGTTTACAAAAAAAGAATGAAATTTACCAGTTGATGATGGCTGAAGACAAGCGGCCATAGCCCCGAGGTCGTGACATCGAAGCGATGTCGTCGAACACCTCTCGACGGAGGCGCTGCCAGATGGGCCCGCCGCCGGCGCCGGAGAAATATTAGGCGTCTGGACATGACTGACACTATCTGAACTTGCATGGCCACCATTAGGGGCAGGACTATAAGCTGGCGAAGTAGAAATCTGCAAACACCAAAACCCAGAACCCATAATCAAAAGAAGCAAATTAGAGTCAAAGGTATAGACGCCATTGCCAACAATACAGATCAAAACACGCACCTTTTGTTCCAAAGGTGGGAGCTTTGGCTGGTGTTGCCCTAATTTTCGAGACGCATCGGAAAGAGCGAGAATCGAGATAAACAGAACCGCGACGGCAAGAACAAAATGTGGGTTCATATTCGAAAAAACTCAGAGCCCTTTTTGAATCTTCGTCATGAAGCCTCGTAACATCCTAAAGAAGGAACCTTTAACAGTCTATGTGTTCCTTTCAGTGGCTGGATTGGAACTGTACTGAGAATTGGCAATTGGGTTTATGATAATAATCATCAAAGTCAAACGTTGTTCTGTTCTGATTCTCCGATGTATAGTGCTATTAGGATTCCTTTTCAACACCTGAGATTCTGTTTTCCTATCAAATATTACAAGTTGACTTGAATGTCAACACTCCAATTTGAATTTATTTAAAAATTAAAATAAGATACTACTACTACATGACTTTGTTTACTTGAATGCCAACACTAGAGTTTGAATTTGTTTAGTTGAACTTATTTCTACACTTTTCTCAACAAAACTTCATTTATTGTTGTTAGTAAGAGAATTAATGTCACAGAGTATTGGTACATAAAATTTGTCATGATACATTATTTAGTGCAACTTTTTTTTAAAGAGCTAATTCAGTACATTAACATTTAGTTTTAATCTATTTTGATATACATTAACTCTTCCGTTAGAGTATGCTGACATGACGTTCTACATCAATATATCAAACCAATAAATCAACCCAAATCGAGAATAGTGAGTGACTATGAACCAAAATAATAGAATACACAAACTTTGAACTAATTGAAACTTTATATTTTAGAAGAATAATAACAAGTAGATTGGATCATGGGGAAGACAAGAGCAAATAGAAAGCGCAGAAAAGAGAAGACACCAAATCCGAAAACGACAATTTTGATAACAAATCGACAACAAATCGTGTCACAAAAAAAATTGTATCAACAACGACAACATTTTAAGATGAACAAGCAACACCACGTTAAGTGGTAAGCTTCATCCGCGTCAAAACATAACTACATAACTAAATCTTAGACTTTTTGTTTCTTCTTTCTTTTGGCTGAAAACATGATTCGGTGTTTTACAAATGTAGAGAAAGGTAATCTCATTAAAACTTATATGAGTAAAACATTTGCATAAACCATTCAGCTTGGTGACGTGCACACTTGGGTTCTGCAACAGGTGGGGAATGGAACGATGTCGTTTTACTATAAGACATATCAATACGACACCGTTTGCTGCTGGCCTTCCCTTTCCTCTCCATGGCCAGTTGCACTTGCCAAAGCTTACACATTTCAGTAACGGTCCTCACTCCTCTTCTTCACTCTACAAATTCATCGTCTCCTTCAATCAATTTCCTCAATTTATCGCCCTTAAACCCTAATTAAACCTCATCCCAACACCAAAACGTACCTCAATTTCCTTAATTTCATAGAAATGTTTGCTTCCCCGATTTAGGGTTTTACTTAGAATGTCGTCGTCCGAAGAAATTGGGCTGGTTCCTTCGCAGAGGCTCGAAAACGGACTCAACTCCCAGCTCGTCTTCCAAGACGAGACCTTGCGGTTCAACTGCTCCGCCCCACAACGCCGCGTCGGCGATCCCGGTCCCAAGACCCGAGAGCTCACCGGTTTCATCGACGAGAAGATGTTCTCCTCCGTCGACCGCGACCGATTTTTCACCTCCCACGGGTCCGAATTCCGGCGACCCATGTTCGGCGGCGAACCGCCTGATCGACGGGACAGCTGTGATTGGAACGGCAATGGCAGCACCACCACGCCCAGCGGCGACGGATCGGAGGAAGACGACGAAGACGATGACGACGAGGTGGACGAGGGTGATGGTGAAGTGGAGGGGCTCGTTTGCGGAGATGACGGGAACAAGAGCAATACCAATAATAACAGCAGCGGTAGCGTACATAGTGTTTTGGCTGCTGACAAAATGGGAAATGGGAAAAGCAAGCACCTTTCTTCTTTTGGTAAGGATTGCCATTAATTTTCTGTGTTCAGTTTCCAATTTTGGAACTTGGGGTTTGTTATTTTGTGCCATACTGGTTGTAGGAACGAGCAGAGAAGTGATGGTAAAAGATGGTAATTTGGGTCAGTCCATGAATAGTATGAGAGTGAGCTCAAGTGAAAATCATCAACAAGGACAAGGCCGTGTTGGCAATTTTCAGAATGCAGTGACCATTGCAGAACATGAAGGTGATATGTATTATTCTCAGTATCTACAGAGCACGGAGGGGTCTGTTCATGGGCAGAAGGATTTGGGTGTGGATAACGGTTGTGGGTTTAGTGGAAGGAAGGATATCTCCCTGTCCAGTGAGTCGGGAGAGTCGCTAAGGTCAATTCTCTCCGATCCTGTAACGTAAGTCTCTCCGACGATATGCTTATTTTTCTTCAATTTTGTGTATTTGGCTTGCTGTTTTATTATGTTTGGCTTAGTGCTAAGCATTCCCAATGGATGTATAGTAGATACTATATGTAGTAGTTGACATAATTAAGTGTATGTTGGTGTCATAAATATTACTATTTGGATGCTTGTCTTAAGTGAATTCGTGCTGGTGTCATAAATATTTCTTTAACAATGCCTGTCTTACCTTCCTATAATGCAGGGGAGCTCTCATGGACGATGCAATGATATTGCCTTGCGGACATTCCTTTGGAAGTGGTGGATTACAACACATAATGAGGATGGTTAGTTGTTTGCATAAATATTTGACTAATAAATCGAATTTTTCAACTATGAGGCTTCATTTTAAGTTTGGATTGAATTGCTCAGCATAATGGTAGATACAATTTGTAATTTTCTGCCTTATGGCATGTTGTTCACCACACATACATGCTCCCATCTAGCATCATGGTTATCTTGTTATTGGATTATTTGCTCTCCAAACTCCAAAGTGTGAGCAGAGTCACACTACATGCAAGCAAGTAACAGACGTACTTCCTTCCAGGTGGACTGTAATTTTGTATAGGATTGATACATTTGATGACAAAACACAATTTCTTCTTTTTATTTTATTTTTCCCTGTGCATGTTTCGTGATCTTGTTATGCCGAGCAGTATGATTCTACATAGTATGTGTGTGCCTAGTCTTTCTTTCCATTTTATTTCTTTTTCTTATTGGCCATGAGGATTCAGAATACTTCATGTTGATGGGATTCTAAATTTAAATTTATGCGAAGATGGTCCTGTGCTTGATGTTAGGAACTTAGAATTCATCATTTTAGCTGAAACCTGGAAGAAATTGTTCATTTATAATCAGAAATGTTCTAAACTAGAGGGAAAGTTTTTTGTTTGTAATAGAAATCAATGTAGAAGTATGTTACCATTACATGAATACTGATATCATATCTCTAGCTTGAGCATGACAAACTGACAAGTCGTGTGCTTTAAGTGCAAATTTCAGTATATTTGTGAATAATTGTGTACGTTTTTATGCTTTACCCAAATAAACTATATGCTTGCCACTGTTTTAGAACCAATTTTCAGTTGAATTGTTTTGTATCTTTAGCCTAACAATTATTAGTATAATTGACAAATACTAATATCAACTCGTGGAATGTGTTTTCAGAAAGCTTGCTACACTTGTTCACATCCTATTTCAGAAGACTCGGTTTCTCCAAATCTATGTAAGTGAAAATTATGCTGAGAACCAGATTGAATCTAAGAAGCATGTCTGATTTTTATGACATATATAGAGGTTCATTTCTGTTATATCGTTCACAGGAGATGAGAAACGATATAAGAATAGCATATTACAGTACTTATTCTGAACTTTTTTCATTTTTCTTAATGCTTGCAGCTCTCCGATATGCCGTACAGGCATTTCGCCGTGAAGAAGAGTTACAGTTCTACCGCTCATCCAAAAGACGAAGGGAGAGATTTGAACAGGTCTCACTTTTCCACGATTTGGCTAGCATTCTTCAGTTATACACATTACTTTTTATTCAAAATTGTTATGGTTTCTGTATCTATCAGTTTGCTGAGTGGATAGACTTGCCACCTAATACTGATCTTACATTTTCTATTTTTCTTTGACACGTTGAATTCCTGTTTTCTCTCATGTAGGAGAAGAGTGCTTATGGTGATCCGAGCTTGATGGATCCTCCTAGGGGTAAAGGTGTACAATTTCCTTTTTCCGTGACAGACCGGGTTATTATTAAGGTTTTTACATCATCCTTTCGCCAATGATTAGAATGCTTGCTTATTATCACTTCATACTAATAATTGGAGAGAATGAATCAGGGAAACAAGAGGACACCTCAACGTTTTGTTGGACGAGAAGCCATTGTAACAACACAGTGCTTGAATGGATGGTTAGTTATTTTCCTAATACCACATCCCCTCCATTTTTGGCAATGTTTAAAATTTCAATCTACGTATATTATTTATTCCAACAAAAAGTTAGGCTTTTATCCCTTTCATGTTATTTGAAGATTTCATATGCTTGGTTCTTAATTTTAACAGGTATCTACTTAGGATGATATTTTGTTTCCATGGCTGACAATATGTGCACATAAATGAAGATGCCCATGTTTTTTCCCAGCAAAATAAGATTGATTGAATATATGCATGTGGTGCTAATTATCTGAATTTCATTTCAAGAATTTCACATAGATAACCGGAAAGAAAGTTCTTACCAATTGAGATAGTTATGCAGATTCCTTTAATTATAATGTGTAGAATGTCGGAGGAATGGTAATTGGAATCACTGCCTTCATTTGTTTGTTTGGATTAACGCTTAATAGTCATTGAATGCTGATGTGATCATTCATTTTTGGAAGAATGCAAACTACCTGCATGTACAGAATTTTCTTGAAGTTTGTCATCAGTTTGTTTGTTTACCCATATTCCTTGTGAAAAATATTTGCCTTGAAGCCCCTTGTATACTTGGAGACCATTTTAACTTGTTGTCACTGGAACAAAACTCATATACAGGTACGTGGTGAAGACATTAGACAATGCAGAGAGTGTGAAATTGCAGTACCGCTCCCTAGCCAAGGTTTCAGACGATCCCTCCTCAAAGTCAATATCAAGCAAGATGACACCAAATTGGCTGTAGGCAAGAAGTGATTTGTTATTGTGAGTATATTAATCTAACTCGTGCTCTTGGAACGTTTTGTACCCTTACTGTTGTATTTTCTTCTTGTGAAAAAACAAAAAAAACAAAGCAAGCATAGCGATATTCGATAGCCTTGTAAATAATAGAGAAGCTCTTTTACACGTGATTTGATGAACTACGAAGTGTATGAATGTTGGGATTTATCCAATATGAACACTAAATAATCATTTTTGCTTGGAATGTGAATGTTGGAATGAGATTTTAGCTAGAGTCTTGTGGTGTGGAGCTTGTAAATAAATTTGCTGTCCTTTACAAGCCAATGGCCAGTTTGATCTTTGACAATATGCATATGCTTTGAGTGGACTCACGAGTCATCAATCACCATATTCATGGCCTCGTGGGAGTCTCTATTTCAACGATAAATTTGTATATTTACTCTTTCATCTCGGTGGACATATATGTATTCTAGCAAACTTGATGAATATTAACTAATTTATGAGATATTATTGCATAATTTATGCATAACTAACTTACAAGACATATTTAACTCTAACAGGACAATTATATAAGCTTTTGCTAATTATTTAACTCTAAAAAGAAACAATACATATTTAACTCTAGCAAACATGATTTGTTTTATAAGCTAAAATTACTTAAAGAGTTATTGTAAAATTATTTGAATAAGAAAAGTACTCATCTAAAGTGAAGTACCAAAACATGTTCGATCGGTTAAATGCTTTGGATTGTTTTTGAGGTCTCAGGTTCGAGTCTCCTTGTTGGCGGTATGAGGTGGGTGGGATCAATTGAGCTATACAGTAGACTCGAACCCGAGACCTCAAAAGGAATTCAAAACGCTTAATCCAATAGGCCCAACATACAATGCAATGTTTATTTTTTGAATAATTAATTAATGATATTATTATTTATTTTTTGAAAATAATGATATTATTCAGTTCGTTGGCCTATGACGAATAGCTCTTAACCACCGAAAAAGTACTGATGGATGACATGTAACAGCCAAAATCTTTGCTGACGTGGAAATTGCGTGGTCGGTATCAAAACAAATCATTGGCCGGACAGGCCTCGGCGTGTGCCCGCTTCATAACTGCATGCATTTGTTGCATGCCACCACGTGCCTTTTCCCCGCCGCGTCCGCTTTGATACCATGCAGCACACACCTCACCTTCAGATCCTTCCACGTCACACAATCACCCCATCAAACCCAAATCAACGGCCCACATTAACTCCACAGATACATTTATCCCCTCCGGTAAACATAGATCCACGCATGTGGAAAACACCAACTCGTGCGTGCCTCGTGGACGCACCAAACACCAACCCCAATTTTAATCGGATACAATCGCTCTCATTATTATCCAACTACAACTGGCTCTTTTAATCTCAAATTTGTACACGCTGGCAAAAAGGTGAAACCGTATTGGAGGATAAGAACGATTGCACCTGAGGCAGGATGTATACAACGAAACGAACAACAAATTGTATCCA
Organism: Pelargonium nanum; assembly: GCA_036897485.1. Lineage (NCBI taxonomy): Eukaryota > Viridiplantae > Streptophyta > Magnoliopsida > Geraniales > Geraniaceae > Pelargonium > Pelargonium nanum. The sequence goes on along the minus strand of JAYMTF010001932.1, from coordinate 2,607 downwards.
GGAATGGGACTTGTTGCGTGGGAGCTTCATCTAGCCAATAGCGTTTGGGTGAAGAGAGGACTCTGTTTATTGTTTTATTATAAAAGGAGTAAACGAGTTGGAAACATTGACCACTCCATTTTCTTTTTCCTCTCGGAATCGGAAAAGAATCAACAGAGACCGATCGATCGATCCTCCATAAATTCCCAATTTCTGCGTTCTGTGTCGTCGTCGGTGTCTCTAGGTTCTGTTCCGGTGAGCGATTGAGAGAAAAATCAAGAATCCACCATTGATTGATTGAGATGGCGTGTATGAACGGTGTTCGTTTGGATCATCACGCCGGCAGCATTACCGGAGTATTGATCAGTCACAATCAGGAGTCCCGGCGGCGGTCTGCGGTGGCGATCCCGAATCGGAGCACGCCGAAGATTTCGATGAGCATGGCCGGGACGGCGGCGCTGACGCGGCCGGTCCCGCGGTCAAACGATTTGGAATTCGAGCGATGCTTGAAGCAGCTGTGGGACGGTGGGAGAGGAGGAGAAGGTTCTAGAAACAACAAGAACGTTGTGAACAACAGCGAGAAGCTGGACGGGTGGATGCGAGGCTCGGTGAGGGAGATCGTGAACAACCTGCAGAAAGCGCCGCTGTTCGTACACGTGTACGGCGATGGGGCGAGGGTGGAGACGGAGAAGGCGGTGGAGGAGGAGTGGCCGGCGGTGAAGACGAAATGGGAGCGAGGAGAGGCTCCGGCGCCGGAGGGAGTGATTTTTGTGGAGGAGCTGAAGGATAAGGAGGAGGAAGAGGAAGAGGAGAAGGAGAAGACGACCAAGGCGTGGGGGGTGGTGGTGCAAGGTAGAGGCGGCGATTGTCCGCCGGCGTGTTACCTGCTGAAGACGTGCAGTGTGAGTACGAGAGGGCTGGGACTGTGTTGCACCCATTATTGCTTGGTCAAGGTCAGTAATTTCAGGGAAACCGCCGCATCGCAGCTCAAGAATTTCTGGTTGGTGAGGTGATTGATGGCTTATAGGGAAGAATGTGGTGGATATTGAGGGTTTACTGTTTTTTTTAGTAGGTTTAGTTGGATTGGTTTGAATTGAACCTGTCAATGTAAATGAATCATAGAAAGTGAAGCAAGCATTGATCATTGTATTATAGATGATTAATTCGATATGCAATACAAAAGTTCATTGGTATTATGCATGTTTTGTTACTTAATATTATATAGGTAATGACAATTGTTACCCATGTTCCAAAGCCTTAACTCACCTACGTTCCAAAACTCTTGATATATAATCTCAAGAGCCTTAAATCACTTGCCACACCATAAACGTGTGTTGTTTGAATGTTGTGCTGATGGATCGTCGGGATTGTCGGGATGTTTTGAGGTCTCGCGACATTTTGTCTAATTCAAGTTAATTCGGCTCCGCGAAAGTAATCGAATGTATTGTGGCCCTCTACTTCGATTATTGGAGGCGCCATGCCCCAACTTTAACCACCAGTAATTGGGGTACAAACCATCACTTGGGTTGTCGAAAGACTCAACTCTTTCTAAACAACTGAAAACTATCATGCGATGTCGCGCCACCTTTGATGAAATTGTGTCAATATTTAAAAGTCAGTGACCATTAAATCTTTAAGATTATGGCATGTTAATTGTTTGTCCACATCATCCCACAATATTAACCTTTTAATGTTGAGTTACAATTGAAAGTTCAATGGTTCAATTACATTTTCTCAAAATTTTGTGTACTGAATTGACACTACTCTATAATTCCTGCACTATTGGTTACTGTAATCTTAAATAAATCATAAAGAAGTATACTTTTAAGTACAACTAATGAGAAAATAGTTAGAATATTATATACTTTGAAGTATTCCTGCACTATTGGTTACATTACAATTGCATGTAGGTGTTCATGTACATATCAATCAGCTTCAACTCTGTCACTAGTCACAATGGATCAGAACAGCCTCTTGAAAAGTCTAAAAAGGTCCCATAAATCATCATCCTCTTGAAGAGTAATATTATAAAGTTCTTGAATGGATGTAATTATTTCGGAAAATGGAGAGATAATGCTGGAGATGTCATTGTATTAACAAGTGATCTCCAAAAGATTCCCAGACTGATCGAAACATTTTATCCTTATCTTATAAAGTGGATGGGACTTTACTATAGTAGCTAATCAAGCTAGTCTTATTCTCAGTATTTGCTAAATGATTTGTTTGCTCAAGTACCTTGCTTCTACGATAAAACTTGAATTTGTCTCTTAGGGCTTGTTCGGGAACAAGGATGGAGCTCATTTTACTTCCTTTTGACTTTGCCACATGAGATACAGACAACTTCCACATGAGCAGATTGTTCGCCAATTTTTTTGCAGAAAATGAGCTTTGAGGTTGAAGCTCCTGCCCAGACCCCTCTGCTGTAACTTCTGTGAAGTTGGTTATCCCCTTCCTTTTGAGATAGAAGGATGAGAGAGAGAAAAATACTTCCACATTTACCCCTTCAAAAATTTGATAATTTCATCTGATTTCTGTGAGTTGTTTTGGTTGACCTAGTAAAATAGGTCGACCTCCATTACACATTAGAGGTCGACCTGTGAAGTTCTATGTGAGTAGCATAGAAGGTTG
>JAYMTF010001931.1:0-20559 GCA_036897485.1 Pelargonium nanum | reverse complement strand
GGTGGGTACAAGTGATTTTAATGAGGTGGCAATATCTCATTGGCTTGGCTTAGGCTAAGCCAAAAAATAATAGGCTTAGATTCCTTATTCTCTATATATCTAATATTACAATTTACAAATATGGATAGGTGGCAGTGACTGTGCATCATAAGACGCTGTTATTGGACAATGCAACGTTACATTTGGACTCTCATTGGCCAAATTATTTCACTAATAATCAAAATACCATATGAAATATGGATGGGCACCTTGCCTCACATTTAATATTACATTCTTCACATCGTTTTTTTATTTCTTATTATCGGTTGAGCTACACAACAGGAGATATCTCTCCCCTTTTAACTCAAAATCCCACCCCATCTGACACAATGAAATTTGAACACACGACCTCCCATATGAAAATATGTGTCTTGACCACTAAATTGACTGTTCTTAATTTATTTATTTAAAAAATAAAGATAAATTAGTTGGTGTCGTACATTTACTCTTATATTTACATGAGCATGTTTTGTATTAAACTCTATAGATATCACTTATAATATAAATATTATTAATATTTCATAAATAACTAACTTTCTAAAAATAGAAGAAAAAACACTTATTGTGGGAACAAGATACAACACAAACATAATATTCATTTTGAGATGGATGGAGTAATAATTTATTTATGGGAGACCCTCCATTATGTGGAAGTAGAGCAACCCGTTTGATCCATAAACGAGGTGTCACAATCTCATTTGTGGATTAGCCTAATCAATTAACTCTTGGCTTAAACTCTTTCTCTCTCTCTATCTATATATATATATTCCTACATGAAAAATCATAACTTAACAAATGGCAACGTGACACATGGCGTCCGAGCACCGCGTCATTTCTAGTTCACGACAACGAGACCACGTCATTTGATATGAAAAAAAAAAACAAGTAATTTAAGTGAAAACTTTCTATAGATAATCTAGAACTACCAAATGAAGAAATGTTGGTGAATGGAATTTTCAGTTACATGGAATGGACATGAACCACATATATATTGTCTTAAGTTAACCCAACCCCTATAAGGGGCAAAGAATGGTGGAGTGAAGTCAACAAGCAAATGATAGCAATGGCACAACTGTAATTAAACCCCAAAAACATGGGCAATCAGCAAGCATCCTTTCTATAAAAGAACCAAACAAAACCAAGGCCAATACAGACTGACAGATTCCGCAAAATGGCGGGGCATGCTTCTTTACCTTCTTCATCTCTCAATCTCAGCCTCTGCTTACTTTTTTCTCTTTCATTTCTCATTCACTGCTCCCTCTCTGAAATCTTCTTCGAAGAGCGCTTCGAAGGTACTTTCTCTGCTAACAAAACTCATTATTCTCGATTGTTATGCTTGCTATAATAAAAATAAAAAAAAAACTCAGTCCTCTGCTGTTGGCTGTATGATCATATTTTCTGTCTGTTTGTGGTTAATTTATTTATAATTATGGCTACTCGAATTTTTAGTAATGGGTTCTGGTTTGTATTTGATTTTTTTATCCACGTGATGGATTTTGCTACAGATTTGAGGTGGTAGGAACCACCTCAAATCTGTAGCTCAAAAGAAAAGAGTAGCAATCACTTCCTTAAAATGGAAATCAAAATTGCTACACTTTTCTTTTGAGCTATGTCTTCAAGTATCCAAGCGAGTCAAGTCAACTAACTTTTGTCTGCTTGTTGACTTAATCTTCTTTTGTCCTTTTGGCATTTTGGGTTTTGTTTGTGTAATCTCTTGTGTTGTTTTTAAGGAAATGATTTGAGTGTGGAAGTGATCTTTTACAATCTCATCTCATGCCACCTTCACTGTGTATGTTAAGTTGTTTTTGATTTGGCAAATTGGTCGTATTCTCTTGTTTTGTATATAAGTTCATTTGGAACAACCATCATCGGCAAGTGGCTTAAGGCGCTTGCTTCTCAGGTTCGAGCCTCGCTTGTTACACTTGCATATCAAAATAAAAAATATAAGTTCTTTTGGGTCAAAAGAAGATTATTTGGAGAAACATTAGTTTCTTGTGCTTGTTTCTGTTGGCGGCTAAATATAGAAAGTCTTGTTTGGAACTTGTACATTTGGTTAAAATGCCAAGAAACAATGGAGCAATTTTTCATTTCTATTTTTACTGTAATTCATGTTTTCAAACCTTATGAATTTGTCAAATGTAAGGCATGTTAAGTTAAGTTTAGGTTACTGTTTAGTGAATTAACATGATGGAAGTAACCGGTACCATACTTGAATTGTTTTCAAAGCTTAATTTGCTGCTATCCTTGGGAAACTCTACCATTTTCTCTGTTGTCTTATGACTTTTTGGTTTTGGAAAAGATGGATGGCAACGCCGTTGGGTTAAATCTGACTGGAAAGCCAGTGAAGGAAAAGCCGGTACATTCAAGCACACGGCTGGAAAGTGGCCCGGAGACCCAGATGATAAAGGTATAAACTCAGTTTTTGTCAGATTATTAAGTTTCAAAAGGGTTCTATGCATTAGAATGTGAATTTGGTGAGTTCTTTCTCTGATCATAGTGTAGGGAGGAATAGCTCGTCTGTTGTATAAATGTAACGTCCAATCTTATGTGTTCGTAATGTTTTTTTTTCTTTACCAAATCTCTAACGTTACTTCTTTTTTTGACAATGTTTATCAAACTTAGAAATGTATGGACCTGCCTTACTTGACATGTTTCTAGAACTCGCCTCTTTTAGCATCCCATTACATCAAGAACGTGTCCTAATAAATTTATTTATGTCATCTATTCTGGTGATATCTTGCAAAACAATAATCTGTGGCTTTTGAAGTATACGCACAATGGCCGTTTATTGCAAGTCCTTAGGTAAGATCTTGTAGAACATTGTACTATGGAGAGTAGTTCATGCTATTTGTAATCTTTACTGGAAAATGAGCTTCTTTGCATAATGTGGAGCATAGCTTAAGCTATTAGACATGCCTATTGCTCAAGGAGTCTCAGTTAAACTATAATATCAGTGTACCATCATCTCTTTTTTTGATCAGTTGAGCTACACAACAGGGGGTGGCTCTCCCCTTTAAACCCAAATAACCCACCCCATACCGTGAGCAAGGATACTCGAACCCGAGACCTCAAAGGGAATCCGAAGCGCTTAAACCGCTTGGCCCAACCTGCCTTGGTTACCATCATCTCTTTTCACTATAACATAGCTGGTCCACCCACAATGGACTCCTGTCAATTATCAAGGAATGTTACACCACCCTCAGGATACCAGCACTTTGTTCTCTTCTCTATCACCACCACCACCGAATTGTATCCATACATTCCTTATATGAATTCTGGGGCCTAAAATACTGCGAATTATTATAATGTTAGTTTAAATTTGAGCATATCCTAAATGAAAAAATGCTGGTATGATGGACCATGCCTTATTGAGAATTCAGGCAGGAAAAAAAAGGAAGGTAACCTAATCAGACTGATATAGAGCAGCCAGATTAATTATTTTACAAAATTGCCTATTACAAGCTGTATACGAACTAAGTAATCTTATCCATGAAACTAATATAATTGTTTTCAAGAGTTTCGTAGAGTGTATTTGGAGTATGGTATCCAAGACGATACTGATAGCTGCTTTGGGTGGCCTTGGATTTTGTAGGTATTCAGACATCATCTGATGCCAAACATTTCGCCATATCTGCAAAGATACCAGAGTTCAGCAACCAGAATAGAACACTGGTCCTTCAATACTCGCTAAAGTTTGAGCAGGACATTGAATGTGGTGGTGGTTACATAAAGCTTCTCTCTGGATTTGTTAATCAAAAGAAATTTGGAGGGGACACTCCATACAGGTTCGTTTTGAGCTACATACTATATATCGTCAAATTTGTCTCTGTTCAGAAATATCTTAGCTTTTGTCCCCGTTTCTTGAATAATATGATTGCAAGATTTACCCATTTTGGGTCTGCACTGTCTCCACATAAACTCATAATTAATGGTAATCTCAGCTTTCCAGTTTCTTGACAATAAAAAGAAAAAAGAGAACTTTTTTATATGTTTGTTCACCATGATATCTACTGTAGAAAAGGAAATTCTTGGTGATTAACAACTTTCGTTTGTGCAGTTTAATGTTTGGACCAGATATATGTGGATCACAGACAAAGAAACTCCACCTCATTCTTTCTTACCAAGGCCAGAATTATCCCCTCAAGAAGGATTTGGAATGTGAAACGGACAAGTTAACACATTTCTATACATTTATTCTTAGGCCTGATGCAACTTACAGCATCTTCATTGACAATCGAGAAAGGGATTCTGGTAGCATGTATACAGACTGGGATATCCTTCCTCCACGGAAGATCAAGGCTGTAAAAGCTAAAAAGGTTCCATCTTGCACTTGATAGCCATCATGCTAAGATTTGATAATTTTTCTCCTTTTTATTCTTTAACATCAGTATTGATGTTGAGTTCAACTGGAAAAACACATGGGCAGCTGTAACTAGGATAGGTTATATTGATATTGTTAAATTCAATAATTGGCTTACATATAACGGTTTGAGCTTCCACTACTAAAAGGAAAGGCTTAGGCTTATTAGAAGGGTTTCACCATTATATGTAGCCTTTTCAATTCATATTTATCCGATGTGGGATATTATCACCCACTTCAACACTCCCCCTCACGTGCAAGTCTCACATTGGGCCGGAGAAATCAACTCTGATAACATGTTAAATTCAATAATTGGGCTACATATAACAGATTGGGCTTCCACTACTAAAAGGCCAGCCTATTACAAGTGTTTCACTTACACCATTATATGTAGCCTTTTCAATTCATATTTATCCGATGTGGGATATTATCACCCACTTCAACAGATATGTCTTTTGTTTTTTCCTTCAAAGTTTGAGTTCCTGAACACATCACTTGCCATGTTTCACAGCCAGCAGACTGGGATGATAGAGAATACATTGATGACCCTAATGATGTGAAACCTGAGGTATCTTACCATGTTCATTTCTGCTCGATGATTGTCAATCTATTCTGTAATGTGGCTCGTAATTTTTGTGTATGTGTTTTGGCATTGCAGGGATATGATTCGATTCCCACTGAAATTCCAGATCCAAAAGCTAAAGAGGTTAGTTGTTCTATAAATGGTTACATATGTCCAGTTGAGCTACTAACATCCAGTGATGTGGCCTTTAATTTCTATTTCACAAAAATTTCTTTGTTTCCAATCAAAATGTTTATGAAAAAAGCTGAGGAAAGTACTATTTATATGCTTCTTGTTTTGGGATGCTACCTTTAATTTCGTTTTCGGAATGTTTTCTTTGTTCTTATTTCTCTTATTTTAATTTGATTAAGTGACTCATTACTTTTCTATCTTAATTTATGAAAAAAGCTGAGGAAAGTAAAGCTTATATGCTTGTTTTTTCTCCTTAATTAGCCTGAGAGTTGGGACGATGAAGAGGATGGCATATGGAGACGGCCAAAGATTCCGAATCCAGCATATAAAGGACCATGGAAGCGCAAGGTTTGCTAATCATCCTTTCTAGGCTGATAGAAAAAGACTTCAAGTCTTTACCAAAGGGTAGTGGCGCAGTTGGCATCACAGACTGCGTGAGTGGGAAGAACGCTTGCGTTCGATCCCCGCTCAACACACCCCTGGGGAGAGAGATGAACTTTAACTATAACTTACCCTCGAATAAGGATTCGTCTGAGTGTGGTAAAACGGCTTGAACCTCATGGTTTTGACCGAAAAAAAAAAAGACTTAAAGTCTTCCCATTCATAGTAATTTCATCTTCTTCTTATCTCCAGAAAATCAAGAATCCTAATTACAAGGGGAAGTGGAAGATCCCATGGATCGACAACCCAGGTTTTACCTCTATATAAGCATGTCTTGTCTTGTACCTTGTCCTATAGTAAAAAATAATTGAACAAATTATTTGAAAAGCTTTCAAGTTCTGTTTCAAATTAATTATTTCTCCTGTTCTTCAGAGTTTGAAGACGATCCTGATCTATATGTGATGAAGCCAATCAAATATGTAGGCATTGAAGTTTGGCAGGTAGGAATTGAGTGTAGCATATTGCTATGGGTGATGCCTTGGTATCTATTGTTCATTTTTTTGTTTTGATCAGGAAGCGTACAAACACCGAGACTCGAACATGAGACCTCGAGGGAACAAGTGAAATCAATCACTTGCCCTACTGAGTGCTTGTATCTATTGTTCATTAATTTAGTTGTATCTGGAACTAAAAATGTGACTTTCTGTACTGAGTGCAGGTAAAGGCCGGCGCCATTTATGACAATGTTCTGATATGCGATGAACCAGAGTACGCAAAACAAGTTGTTGAGGAAGTATTTGCGAACAGAGAGGTTTGTTTAGTCCTTCAGCCTTAGAGTTCGATGCATGCATGCCTACCCAACTGGTGCCTAATTTTTTTTTTTCTTTTTGGAGATGCAGATAGAAAAGGATGCCTTTGAAGAAGCAGAGAAACTGAGAAAAGCACGTGAAGAGGAGGTATTAGTCGCCTTAATAGATGACAACACTAAACTAAATCAGTATTCATATCTATGATACGTGCTTGAGAATTTTGGTTTTCGACTTTTACTCAAGTTAAAATTTTAAAAGCAATGAGCTCTGGTGCAGGAAGCTCAAAGAGCAAGAGAAGAAGGTGAAAGAAGGAGAAAAGAAAGAGGTCATGATAGACGTTACAGGGATAAGGGGCGCTACAGAGACAGATATAGAAAGGTTGGCGTCTCCACACATGGATCTTTTTTTTCCTCTTCAGTGAATATTAATCTTATTATCATATTCCATTTTCATGTCAGCATTTGACTATACCGACTTCTGATAATTTTAAATGGGAACCGAGGGAAATTTAGATTTACTTCATTTTGCTTAGATGAGGAAGAAGAATGGGGATGAATTGAAGTATAGATGTTGTGGTACACTCAAAAGATACATACTAACTCTATAATTTGAGGCTTATGCTGTTTTCACTTCAGCGTAGTTTAGTTCTTAGGCTATACGACATCAATTTTCATTTTCTTTTTTGTGGGTATCACTATCGACTAAGCCTGTAGCTACATAATGTCTAACTTTAAATTTCTTTCTTTTGCAGCGCTACGATGACATGGATGATTATCATGTACGTGAATCTCACTCGGTTGCACAAATCTATTTTAGGGTGGTTGACACCTTTTGTTTTCCCGCTTCTTCTTCTCTTCCTTTACTTGATCAACGCCTTTCGTTTTATTTTATTTGCAGGATGAGCTATGAAGCAGCTCTTTCTTTTGGCCGTTTCCAAAATATCTCTGTACGTTTCTTAAAAGAACGAAAGAAAATGCCTCCCTCCTCGCACTCGTGTCTCAGTCATTGGTTTCAAGAAACGTCGTTTACCTTTCGGTAATATGTTGTATCATGTTGTAGTATCGATTTTTATTGTAACTGTTGAATTGTATCAATATGGTTAAAATCCCCATAAGTGATAGAGATGTAATGTAGTCCAACTCTGCTGGATACGTATGTATACATTCATTAATGTCAATTGCCAGGTTCTGTCTTTTGGAGAAATTGGATTATGTGTAGTTTTGCTCAAACTGTCTGAAAACAATAGTTTTATTTGCTAGCTAGCTATATTGATGAAACGTGCTGGAGTGACTTAACGCACTTGCTTCTCTTGAAATCTCAAGTTCAAGTCTCGATTGTTATGCTTGTTTATATATAAAAAAAGTTTTATTTGCCAGCTCCTTTGTAGCCTGCATATCCATCCAGATAATCAAACATTACATCCAAATCAAATTTGTAATGCTTGTGTTTAGGTTGGCAATTCGTGCGTGTCGTGCTGAAGGTTGTTTATGTGCAGCATGACCCGACACGAACACGACACGATTATGAACACAAAACACGAACACGACACGGTTAACACGATATCTAAATGGACTGTTTAGCACAACACGACCCAATACAAATAAATTCACAAAGAGGAACAATAAAAAAATAAGTCAGATTGCAAATGGTAATATGATATTATAATCTAAACTAGGGTTATATTTTAGATAAAATTACTATTGAATCCTTAATCGTGTCGTGTCATGCTGCGCATGCCATGACACGATTAATTAATCATGCGTGCATGTTTTATGGGCTCAACACGAACACGACACAATTGATAATTTTATTGACCCAAACACGTCTATATCGTGTCACGTGTTATGACCCGAATTGTCAGCTCTACTTGTGTTGCTTTGGAATCTTAGATATTGAGAATGAGTGATGACATTGGTGTAGCCCATTTATACATTTGGCTTTTTAGGTAGGCAATTCTATTCTCATCAATAATAATATATCAACCACTTGTTTGTGAAGCAATAGGGCAATAAAGTTATCTTTAATTCAAAGATCCATGGACATTTGTTGATTTGGTTAAAAGAGAACTAATCACTTAAATGTACAACAGGGTGTGCAATTCAGACACCAACTAAAATAGGCAGAGAAAAACTTGATAAATTTCCTTCTAAGCAACCCATACCCATGTTCATCTTCTTCTCACTGTAGTGGTCGGCCCTCGTGGAAGTGCAGCGGTTGGTTGGGAGGCTGGTTGGCCACCGGCCTGCTGTTCTTCAGGCATGTTCATTGCTTGAGTAAAGGCATTCATGACAATGAGCCCGAGCGGGATCACGTACATCCACTGAACCAAGCAAGCAAGCACACAACATCGTAAACATTAAGCATGCATTCACAAAATGCATTTTGCCAAATTAGCGACTAATTTACACTCACATATTTAGCCCAGAAGGACCTCTCGGGTGGTGGTAGTATAACTTCACCTTCTCCAATATCACCAACAATTTCTTCAGAAAATACTGGAGCTCTGCAAATAACAGACTAAAGAATTAAATAGACAACAATGATGACCCACCATTTACTACTGGTACATGTCCGTTGATTTCAATTTACTTATTCTTTGATTCACATGCAAAGTGATGCTACAAATTAAAGAAATTAAAACAACCTTCAGCCCGTTTCATCAATATAGCTAAGCTAAGCTAATTTTCAGACCAATTCCAAAAGGCTTCATATTTTATTTTGGTTAGTTGAATTATCAGATTATCATTATGGAAATGACCAGGGAAGACTACGCATCATACCTTGGTGCCTGCTCACTGTTCTTCAGAACTGTGTGGGAGTTGAAAACCCACTTGGCAGGCTGAAATAGAGAAGAAAATGTGTATTAGAAATTAGCCTATGCAACGGCGACTCCTGTTCTGACTCCAATAAATGATAAATCTCCTTTGAATCTGTGAAGATTCAGTTCTAAGTTGTGCAGAATTAGGAAAAGTGTTGGTGAAATTAGGAAACATAATGCATTTAGGAAAGTTTAGTTTAACTATCCAGTCTAGCTTATTTCGTATTTCTACTCTAAATCTCTTATATAAAGGAGTTTCTCTTGTACTAGTTATCACAAGTAATTCAATATCAATAAAATAAATTTAACAATCCTCTCCCACTTTATGTATAATTCACAGTTAATAAATCAATTCAAGTACCAGATATTAAACAAAGTTAATACACCAACTCAAGTAACCAGATATTAAATGGTCTCGAGAAACTAACATGCACAAAGCTCTTACACTTACAATCCTAAAGGAACTATGCTATTCTTAAGATCAGCAACTATGGACGACCAACATTTCTGAACTTGAAAAGACTGGCATACATGTCACCCATGCCTTCTAGAGGATGTTGCTAGTTACCTTAGCCACCCCAACTACATGTCAACTTGATACGATATACAAGGTACATCTTTTAACTTTCTAAACACTTCCTCTGTCCCATCCCAAAATTAGCGTCTTGGTTTCTATTTTGAGAAAAGAAAAAAGAAGAGAGGAGATAATTGTTGATGTGTTACATTTACTCTTGTAACTTCATTAACATGAATTGTATTAAACTCAAGGGATACCAACGAACCTATTATAAGGATACTACTGGTAATTCATTCATAACTAACTTTCTATAAAGTAAAACAAGATACTCAATTACTCATATAGAGACAAAAATTCAAGAGAAACGAGACAATTAAGAGTTTATAAGACTAAGAGAACTACATAGGTGAATACTTAGAAATTTATATCCTTGGAAGGCTAGAACACCTCATTTTTAACTCATCCCTTAATTTTCCTAACCTCCTCTATAGCTCATAATTCAACCACCACACATAGTAGCGGCACTCTTCGTCTTCTACCATTTCTTTTTATTCACACAGTAACAACACCACCTGGGCCACACCATTGCAGCACCGAAGTTGGTCTATCTTCCTTGTGCGGCGGTGACTTCTCCAGCTACAGAACTGAGATTGGAAAAAAGAGACGACAAATGGAAGGGAAGCAAATGATGGTCTTGCCGAAAAAAAATGAAGGAAAGAGGTCACCAGTAGAGTTGGGTTGCAGCGCTTCAGATAAGCAGCTGCATTTGGGTGAGGGAAAAAACTATGGTGGTTAGTGAGTGATGATTTGGGGGGAAGAGACGAAGACAGAAAACAGTTTCCTATTTCAAAAACATATAAATTGAGTTTTCTAATTACGCATTATTTTAGGGGGAAAAAATAGAAAACAAGTTTTCTAAATTGTTTTCCGAATCTCTATTTGGAAAGTTGTGCAGTTGAACATGATTTCCAATTTTCTTGGAAAAAAATTCAAGAAAATTGAAAAGTTTTCCATAACTAAACAGGGCCTTAAAATCCCTAACTTGCCCATACTATACGGAACAATTATTGGTAGAAAATGGACTATGGCTAGACTAGAGAAATATTTACTTCTCATTTATTGGGTTGGTAGATTTGTTGAGCTTTGTCAAGAATCTGATTTAGATGATCAAAGTCGTTGATGGGTTCCATATCAGGTTCGGGTACTAACTCAACCCGTTTAATAATCGGTTCATGCCGATCCTCTACCTAATTAATTTAATTAAATGGGTCATCTTCTCATTTATTGTGGCTCCGAAATTACATTTGGCGACAAATGAGCTTCATATGGCCCAGCACAGCAGCAAGAAATAGTTTAGCTGTAGATATCCAGGTCATCCCAGGTTCACCATTGTTACTTTCAACTAGTCATATACTAAGATGTCCAGCAAACATCATCAACTGTCTAGTGAGCCCAACTCCAGTTCTAGCAAGTTTCTCCAAAAATTAGGGGTTATTTTTGTTGTAAGATCCACTTACCAAAGCTTTCTCAACAATCGCCACGTTAGACAAGTTTGGAAATCAGATGACCAAGGGCCTTACTGATCATGCTCTTTTTCAAAATAGTTATGTTTACAACAATGCTCGGCTCTGACCTTTATGCATTCATATTCAAGATGCATCTGCCATAACAGCAACAAGTAGTAGCCCTAATATATGCAACATTTGACAAAAGGAAACTTATGTAGTAAGGCTATTTTTCATGTTAGCGTTTCTTTTGGACTATGCACTATGCAGGGTCAAAGCAGACATCTAAAGAATAGTTAAGACTGGTTGTTTTCAGAACTGCTGTATTTCCATAACAAATAGATAATATCAAGATAAATAGAAAACATTATTACGTAAAAAGGGACTGCAGTTGCCATTAGATTATTGCCCTATGGGGCCCCATTTTCAGCAACTTTGGTACCTTATCCCAGTAATATATGTATATATATGTTGTCTAGACATGGGTCATCTGGACATTCATTGAGAAACAAAAACAAAAGGTCAGTCTTGGCTTACAAGTTTAAACTGGCGAGGATATGGACATGCCCCAGGTGCACCATAAGTGACAGCCAAGATATTAGCACCCTCCTGCAACAAAGGAAAAAAGAAAAAGAAATCTTATATTTCTAGTTTGATGGGTCTAAGGTAGTATAAGACTTGTAACCAAAATACATAAATCACTAAGACATTAGGCAGCAATATTCATATGAATCATGAGAAAAAGCGCACTGTCTACTTAAGTCAATTTAACTAATATTTCTGTTGAATATTCAATCAAATACAAATATGGAAGTGCAATAACAAGTATAACATGGTTCTAAATCAACTTTGAAAAAAAAAGGAAGTTTTGAAAGGTCAGCATAAATAACATACCAAAAGCATAATGTAGTCCACAAAATTCTTTCCCAAATTCAATTACAATATCAAAATTCTTCCACTTTCCGCATCCCAATAGATTAAAAAAAAACGCCGTGATGCAAAAGGGCTATATCTAGATAGCATATTGTAACTTAGAATTCCTACAATTAGTACCTTGGATGTATATAATGAGACCCCATAAAAGTCCATATTTTCAACCTTGTTAATATCACAGAGATGTGGACTTTTCTTCAAAAGCCAAGTTCAGGAAGAACCACATTTGAACTTTATTATCATTTCATAAAGCTGATGTTTTCTGAGATTGCACAGAGGGTTCAGGTTCTGCAGACAGAGTTGGCATTATGGATGATATCATGTTGGAAATTCGATTGAAACCAAAATGGTTAAAATGCCTATGAAACAAAACTTGCTACATATTATCAACTCAATGCTGCTACCAAAAAAGATAAAGATGAAGCAATTTCCTATGATTAGGGATGGAATTTTTGCTTCCTAAAAGCTAACTTCGCATTACTCCCATCATATCTTAAACCATTTAAGTGAGATAAGAATTGAAGCCATTCAATCATTCTTTCTTTTTTTTTTTTTTGTTCAAAGAACTTAATGAAACCCTTGATTGAGAATTGTGTACTTAATCTACTTGGAATTTGTTAAACCTTTTTACAGATATTCAAAAACACTGATAAGATTCTCACATTGTTACAAATGAAATACTAGAGTTGATTCATCAAGAGTGGGAGGTCAGTAAAATCAAAATGAGAGGAATCGAAATGCAAATCAAATCAGTGAGGCATCACCACATTCACACTCCTATTCCAAACTACATTGACACATCCATAACTACGATGCTTACTTCCAAATTTTCATGTATGAGATTTTAAGATCTTTGACCAAGGATGGCTTTACTTCAATTTCAGAAACAAAACTAAAAAAGGAATCTCCAAGAAAACAGTCCTTTTGGTTTTGAATAAATTGAACCTACAGAGTTTACTCAGTCCACTAACCAATGCACTACCTACCAAGAAGAAATCAGATACATATATGAACATTTCGAAAATAAATTAAAGACTTGAAACATGATCAGTGAGAAAATATGATATGGTAAGAGAAGCGAGAATCCAGGAAGAGAGCTGGAGTTGAAAGTTACCATGTGTATCACAAAATGCTCCTCCAAACCCTCACGTGGAAGACACCTCTGGAATTTTACAGAACAGTTGTTAGTGTGGTAGCAAAGTAAAGCTGTACAGGAGATGCTTCATGCATGAATCACAGAGGAAAAAAAAAAGGAAAAATCACCAGCTTTTTTAGTGATTCATCAAAAGTATCCTATCATATAGAGCTTGGAAATTCTGTGACGTAAATGAGAGCAATAATAACTACTCCCTCCGTTCCAAAATAACTGTGCATTTTTCTATTTTTGTAGAGATTAAGGATTAGATAGTGACAATTGGTTTTTTCCCTTATGCCCTCTTGTGCTCTTGTTATAACAAACTCAAATTATATTCACTAACTAAACGTAGGGGGTATTTTTGGTAATTCATGCATAACTAACTCTAAAAAAAAAGTGGACAATTATTTTGGGACGGAGGAAGTACATGGTAGCTGAATCTTTAGCGAAAGCAGATTAGTATTTTACTCTCGGATATAAATGCAAAAATATGAAAATTTTATTTGTCATTGGCTCATTGCTCTTAAATTGCTTAAACACAAATAAAGAAACACAACATATCTTTTCATCTCTATTGTCAAATAGGATCGTCTAGAAGGGGTAGAAAGATAGATAGAGTGAATCATTGACGGCACAGATTATACTTGACTTTCTCACAACTCATAAAATTATAAGCAAAAAGTTGTCTCCTACTTGCATCTCGTGCAAATGCCTATGTAGAAAGTGAACACAAAGTTCTAGGCTTCTAGTCGCTGTCGGTTGCAGAAAAATATGGTGTGGTTGGGGGAATAAACCCTATTCTCAACTATCACTTCATTTGCCAATGTATAAATACAGTTTAACAAAAAAGTTCATAATTTAATATAATAAATAGAAGCATAAAACCCATCAAATAAATGAGATGATGTAGCAAAGATCAACAATCAACTTACCGCTTTCACAGATGAAATAATGTACTCCCTTCCCGGAGGACTCAAAACATTGGATGGTAGCCTTATTCTATAGAACTCATCACCAAGGAGTAGACTCTGCAAGAACCAAACCAAAATCATAAAGCAGGTAAAATCATAAATTAAAACAACACGATGAGTAATAGATATGAAAACTTACTTTGAACTTCTCCTTCTCTTCATCGTTAAAAGGATTTCTAACAAACCGTAGCTTAGTGAGAGTCTAAGAAAGGTGAAACTTGATGTCAGTTGACCAGTAAAATGGAACCAAAATAGTAGTAGTAAAAGAAAGTAAGTGTCATGTTTGGCCACTGTGAATCTGAGATTCTATGGTTGACCACAGATAAGAACAACACTGAACTGATCCTCTCACTTGTTGAGTTATTTCACTAAGTTTCAGGTAGGGGTGGCAATTCGTGTTCGCAGGTCGTGTTAAAAGTTTAGTATTCTGATAAATGAGTCAAGACAAACCCGACCCGTTTATTAAACGGGTTGAATTACACGACACGAACATGACCTGTTTACAAGTGGGTTGACACGACACGATAGACACGTTTAATATTTAGGTTCTGTTGAACCAACACGACACGATTATATAAACGGGTTTAGATTTAACAGTGTTTCTCACTCCCCAAAGGGAGCGTCACCCTAAACCCCACCCCACGACAAGGAGACTCGAACTTGAGACTTCAGAGGCAATCCAAAGTGTTTTAACCACTTGGCCTAACATGTCTTGGTACACTATTAGCTTATATGGGTCATGACCCGATTAACAGTTTAAATGACTTGACATGTTAATATTCAGCTAAGTTCATTTCAATGTTTACATCAAAAAACAAGTGAATTAACATCATTGAAAACAAAACTTCCTAACACAACCATCTCCGATCAAGAATCGAACAGAGAAATCCAAATCTCAGAGTAAAAACAAATCTGATAGTTGCATATTTTGCTGCAAAATAGTAAATAATGAAATCTAGAAAATTAAAATTGAGAGACGAACCTGACCGCCATGACCCCAAGTCTTGATGCGAGCAGAGAAGGTGCCGGCCAAGGAGAAATCGGAGTCGCCAAAGGCGTGTTCGAGGGAGAATTGGATCTTGGAATCGGAATCGGAATCAGAGTACTTTTTCCGAGAGGTGGAGATGGTGGAAGGAGCAGGGGATCTGGTAGAGGCGAGATCAGGGGAGCGAGGCTGCGCTCCTTCTAGGCCAAACTCCTCGTCGTCGGCGAGAAGCTCATCGGATTTGAAGGCCAAGGAGCGATGAGAAAGTACAGTGAAGACGAAAACGAAGAAGAAGCACGAGAGCTTCATTGTTTTGTTGGTGTTGAGAACAAGGCGAGTGCTCTCAAGATGGAACAAAAACCTCCTGTTGGCTTAGGCTTAAATGCTATGCAAGGCTAATTATACATACCTATAGAGAAAAGTAGTCTAGGCCAAAAGAATTATTAGTTGATATATAAGTCAGTGAAAAAAAGACTCACAGCCATGATTTATTGGCTGAGAGTCTCAGCCAATTAGTATTGGCTGAGATTCCTGATACTCTATAAGTTATATGTTAATGATTTCAAAGAGTTGTTCTCTCCGTAAAGCAGCTCTCAAGGAAAGGAGAGTGGAGTTTTAGCTCATATGGTATTTGGTAATAATTAGCTAGGGTTTAGGTCGTGGGTAGCTGTTGCATGCTACAGTAATGACGTTTTAGCTTCTCTAGGGTAAGCGTCTAAGGGTAACGATTGTGGAGTGTTACCTCCATTAAGGTATTGTCGTCTATTAGTAGAGAGTCTTTTCAGATTTGGGGGTAGAGAGTTGGTATAGGAAGAGTTTAGTAAGGAGTGTTTTCCTTTCTATCTTCATAAGAGTTTTTAGCACTTTTAGAGGGAAGGGTTTGTGAAGGGAAGTGAGTGTAGGGTGTGTGGTGTTTCTTTGTGATCTGAGGGTGAGGTTTTTTTTTTGAAAATATGGGGTCATTTGTAGCAAGGAAGGGATGGGAGTTATCATGTCCTCGTCCAATTGTCAGTTGCAATGCAACTAATCTTCAATGTTCATTGATTGCGATTTTGGTGGATAAAAGGAATTTTTCCTTTTCTTCGCTGAATCAAATGCTTCAAGAGCTCTGGAATTTGTTAGGGGCCTTTTGAAGTCCAAAGCATTGAGGAGAGAAAGTATCTTCTTGTTTTTTTCTGAACCTAGTGATGCGGCAATTGTGCTCGAAGGTGGTCCATGGAATATTGCAGGAGCACTTTTGGTGGTAGGGACGCTCAACCTTTTTGCCTCTCAAAGGAATATTGGGTCTCCAATTTCTCCTGTTTGGATCCAGTTGCATGGGATTCCTTTTGCTTATACTCATCTAGACTTTGCTGAGTACATTGAGAAATTTCTGGGACCAGTGCTGGAGGTAGACAGAAGGCAGGACAGA
Source organism: Pelargonium nanum (assembly GCA_036897485.1). Taxonomy (NCBI): domain Eukaryota; kingdom Viridiplantae; phylum Streptophyta; class Magnoliopsida; order Geraniales; family Geraniaceae; genus Pelargonium; species Pelargonium nanum. The sequence goes on along the minus strand of JAYMTF010001931.1, from coordinate 3,941 downwards.
GAGGGCAGATGGTCTTACCAGAGGGTTAGGATCTGGTTGAACTTTGAGGATCCCTTGATCCCAGGGTGCTATTTGAATCTGGACCAGGGAAGAAGAGTGTGGATCCAGTTCAGGTATGAAAGAGTTTTTAAAGATTGCATAAAGTGTGGGTTAGTAGGTCATTCGGCCTATGCATGCAAGCTCCTTATCCTTGTGGTTGAAGCGAGAATAGCTAGGAAGATGAGCTTGCTTCTGAATGGGGATGAGCATCTTAGGGTTATCTTTGAACCCAACGTGAGGATATTTTCTCTGGATCTCAGAGCCTTTCCTAACTCAAAGAAGTTTAGGAACTCTGTTATTGATGTTGCTTAGTGTGGCAATGGTGCTTTCCAAGCCCAAATGCCTCCTCCGAAAGCAGATGCCTCTTAAGTTATGTCTAGCTTTGGGCTAGAGGATGACATGCATGGCATGGAGGGGGTGATGACCAATAGGTATGATGGAGAGTGTGTTGCTGAAGGAACAATGTCGTTTTCGGCTCGTTTTGAAGGAGGAGGTATTAATGATGGTTCACAGTTTTTTGGAGGAGTTAATGACCTAACCATTAATGGAGTTGTTTGTCCTTTACCTATCAATAGAGATGTGGTTTGGGGGGGAAGGAGTAACGAGGGAGGGAGAGCTGTGACAGGAAGGGCGATCGCTGAGGTGCAGGAGGAAGGACAGGATAGGGTGGCGAGTGAGCGTCAATCGCTCAAGAGAGTAAGGGCTACAGAAGATGGAGAGGAAATGAGAGATTACAGGGAGCCGCCACCTGGCTTCCATGCATTCAATTTGCTTGGACATGTGACAGGGAGAAAGCAGAGGCGTGAGCAAGTCAATTAGGAGGTAGGTCAGAGTAGTGGATGTCATCACAGAAAGGTTACGCTGGAAGAGTTTATGGAAATGGATGAGGTGGAAAAACATATATTTATAGCTGGGTCGGAGTGAGGGAAAGAAGGTCAAAGGAGCGGGTCGGAGTCGGAGCAGGATAACCCAACCCAATTCATAGAAAGCATGTATAGGTCAAACTTGGGTCGGGTATTTGGATTCGAGTTTGACTATTAGTAGTTCATGTAATTATACATTTCGAATCGAAAATGTCAGATGAATATAACATTAACTTCTTAAAATTAAAAATAATTTGTCTCAAAATAATTATTCATTTAGTATCTTGATTATTTCAAAATAATTGTATTCTCCATTGTGATAGCTAGGAATGTTATAAATTTGGGTTAACAAGTTGAATACGAATTTTGGACAAAATGAATACTAAGACTATGTTTGGTACAATGAATGGAATAGAATGTTCATTCAAGCTTTTTCTTTTCTTTTCATGGGTTTGGTAGAACCATGAATGGGTAGAAAGCACATTCCATAAAGCAAACTCATACTACCTTTTACTTGAAAGTTCATTCCTTACCAAAATGGTGGGAATAGTGATTCTAGGTTAACCTAGAATAAAATTATATCAAGTAAATTACAAAAATATCTTTATCTTTAATTTATAATTCTCTATATATTAAACTTTCAAATCAGCTAAAAATTCTATACCTAAAATTCAAGTTTGTTACGATTCGGTCAAAATATTTCAAACGTTTTCTTCTTCTTCTTCATACGTTCTTCTTATTCATACGTTCTTCGTTTCATCGTCCATCATCTGGTAAGTCTTCTTCTCCGTTAAACTTGAGTTTATTTACTATATTCTATTATTTGCATTATTGTTTGTTTAAGTTAACTCGATTCGTAATACTTTCATGAATGAAAGAGATTCTGAAAATTCTTGACTTGAATATAAATTTTAGAAGTATACAAAACTGAACTTATTCTTGAGCAAATACTTATTTTTTGGTACCACTATGCTTTAGACGGCAACCCCACCAAACATCGTAGATAGTTCACATTGAAACTTAAGGGGAAAAATTATGAAAGAGAGTAGATTAATTGCTTGAAGCCATCCGTCCCGGAAGCTTCCCGCGAGCCTTGCATCTGGCTCGTGCCAAGGGGAGCTTGCGACAAGGGGATCTCGCATCCACTTTACGCAATCCGCTCCTCTACGTCAAGCCCACAGACGTCCTCCCACCGAGCCTTCCATCTGCTGGAACGTACTCTCTTGACTACATGCGTCTGCGCCGAGGTTGATTCGCGCCAAGGGACATTCGCACGCCTCTCGCCGTCTGTGCCAGCCGCTTCCCGTGCCAACCCTCTCTCGCTCCCACGTGCACGACCTCACATCCCCGTTCCGGAATCCGCGCACCCGAGTCCGCTCGCACACCTCGCACCCCGCACGCGTGCCATGAGCCATCCGCGCCAACGGCTAGGTACACACTCCCACACCAATGTGCTTCTACACTTTAGCGTCATGATTCACACAGACCATGGCTTGGTCCCCACGAGCCATCAAAACATGCTCCATGTGTTTGGAGAGCACAAACACCAATAGTCCAATGTTGGGCAAGAGGGTCCAACCTGAGTTACATTTCGCCCTCCCGGATGGCCGGAGATTGGAACTAGCCAATGTTTTCTAGCGAGTAGAACCAGTAGACGAAGAGACAAAGAGAGAAAATAGGCCGAGAACATCACCTGCCCTGTTAGTGAGTAGATCTGATAGGCAGAAAGCAAGAGAATAACGACTGCCCTATTGGTGAGTAGATCCAACATGCAGAGAACAAGAGAAAAGACTGAGATCAATGTCTGCCATGTTAGTGAGTAGATCCAACAAGCAGAGGGCAAGTGACCAGAGCGCCTACGGGCCCCACCTCGACACCGACCAATTAGAGGTTGTCATGTGTCAGGTAATGTTGAGGACTATAAATGGAGTTCCAAGACCATAGTAAAAGGTTCGGTCATTTTATCACTTAAGTTAAACTCGCAAGAACCCGAAGACGCTCTCAAACGATCTTTGTGTTTTTCGTGAGTTCATCGCAATTTTTGTGCATTTTTAGATATTAGAACGGACTACGAAGATTTGATTCTTAGTCTTATTACCCTTTTTCTATTTGTGTTAGAACTTATTCTCATGCCGGAAGTGGTCCCTCGGACACACATCCGGAGCTCCGTTTAACGGTTCTTTACATGCGCAGACTGCTAGTCACTGATCGGACTTAGAGCACTGTTAACACCAGACACCCGAACACTTGAAGAACCGAAGAATAGAGTTAGCTCAACTCAACTACCTTGAATTGGAAAAGAAGACAAGACAACACCGTACAAAGCTTTTGAACTTGACTCCAAAAAATAGTCAAATCAACAATTATTGTGTTTGTTTAATTTTTTTAGCAGAGCATAGTTGCGATTGAAAAAATACTCTATTTTCGCAAATGTGTTAAATAATTCTAAGTTTCAAGTAATTAAAATAAGAGATAATTACACGTACATACCCTTTACTTGACACCTTTTGTACCTGGATACCATGAACTATTTTTTTTTTTTTTTACTTTTGGATACCCTAAACTTTGCAAAGTCCATTCCGTTTATATCACTGTCAGTTAAGTGGAAAAAAGACAATAATACCCTTAAATTTCAATTTTTCTTATTTTAAAATTTAATTAATAAAAAAATAGAAATAAAAAATAAAAATCATTCTTCAATTTCATATTTGTCGGCTCCATCTCCCACTCCCTCTCCGCCTCCGTCCTTAGCTCCGTCATAGATCGCTGGGAGCCGTTTTGTTGTCCGCGTCGAGCTTCGTCGCTAGAGGTTGCAGGTAAGCGCGGTGGTGACCCACCTCTGGCTTTCAGTCCGTCAAGCTACCATCGACCCCATGTTGGATTCTTCCTCGACCTCATCGGTGAGAACGCCGTCAAAACCAGATCTCTAGAACCACCTCGCGCGACACCTCTCGTTGGTTTGATTCATACACGTTTGTGTTCGTCAGTCGCCGTTGGGAGCCGAACTCGCCCTCAACAGCCCCATTGAACAACGACCCT